>JAODAL010039308.1:0-38148 GCA_025379985.1 Phyllomedusa bahiana
TGTTTTGGGCCCCGGACAGTTAGTCAATGGCCCTGAAACAAAATGGGGGGGGTTAAAAACCCTTTTTCCGGCACTTTTTAAATGTGGGGGTTTAGCAGGTTTTGGGGCTCATGCTGTGGGCCCCGGGCAGGTATATGAATTCCCCGTGAAACTAAAAGGTGGTTGAAAGACTCCTTTTTTTTCCCGGGACTTTTTTAAAGTTTTGGGGGCAAAGCAGGTTTTTGGGGGTCATGCGTGGGGCCCCGGACGGTAAATCCCAAAGTCCAGTTTTACTAAAATGGTGGTTGAAAGACTCCTTTTTTTCCCGGGGGCTTTTAAAAATTTTGGGGGGCATGAGGTTGGGCCAGCTGTGGCCCAGACAGGGTTTTTATCAATGTCCCCTTTAAACCCAGAAATGGGGTTGAAAGGGCCCTTTTTCCGGGACTTTTTAAATTGGGGGTCAAGGGAGGTTTGGGGCTCATGTTGGGCCCAGGAAAAGGTTTATCCCAAGTCCAGTTAAATAAAATGGGGGGTTGAAAGGGCTCCCAATTTTTGGGGACTTTTTAAATGTTGGGGGGCAGCAGGGTTTTGGGGTTTAAGCTGGGGGCCCAGGACAGGTATAGGGCCCAAAGTCCAGTTCAACTAAAAAGGTGGTTGAAAGACTCCTTTTTTCGGGACTTTTTTTAAAATTGGGGGGCAGCAGGTTTGGGGCTCATGCTGCGTTCCAGGACTGGGGTATTCAATGTCCGTTCAAGTAACCAATTTTTTTTAAATCATCCCGCCCTTTTTGGGACTTTTTTAAATTTTTGGGGGATGCAGGGTTTTTGGGTCAAAGGGTGTGGTACAAGACAGGGGTAGTAAAGGGCGGGGGACTTTTTTTTTTGTGAAATTTTTTAACCTAAGTGTGTTTTCCAAAATTGTAGCACGTATCCCTTTTTTACGTTGGGGGATGTTAATTTCACTTCTCCCCCCTTGTTTGGGTGTAATAATTGAAAGGGTTTGTTGCCCCCTTTTCCCAAAAACTTTAATGGTCAAACGCGCATAACCAAAGTTTTTACTATCGAAAAACCTTATCGATAGGCCGACTATCGACTATCGATCGATCTCGATAGCCCAAAGCAATCGCTCAACATAAATCACAAACCCCTTTTTGGAACATCGGTTTTTTAATTTGGCAGAGAAAAAGTAGTTTTATTTTGGACTTGCAGCATTTTACAGCCTATGGGGAAATGCAAGAGGCCCCAGAGGCCTGGGGGGTTTATGGGGGAATTCCCAATTTAAGGACGATACGACTTTTTTGATCAATGAAACGGGCAATATTGAGCATTCATTAAAAATTAACATTTTGGGTGCTGGAAAATCACGGAGGGAATATGAATGTGTAAAAAAAGATCTGAGATCTAAAAAGGGGAACTGTATTATGATTACAGCACAAAAAAAAAATTTTCAGCGTAAATTAGATCCCCGTTTAATTCCGATTCAAAATGTATAAAAGAACGAAAAAGGACAAATTTATGAAGATAAAGGGACTTTGACCATGAAAAGGGTTTTCCCTGGGAAGGGGGGCAACAGCAGCAGGCGAAACCAATAGACCCAACAGGAGAAAACTACTGGAAAACAACAGCTGATTATTGGACCACGGCCCCTTTGGTTTGATTCAACCCACAGGGGGACAATCGAATGGAAAAAAATCAAAAATGTGGGAGCATTTGGTGCTCATCGTATGGGGCCCCTTTAGGGGGCGGACCCCGCAGAGGGGCCGTAAGAAAAAAAATTTTTTTCCTCCAATGGAGGGGGGTCCAAGGGGAAACACGTCTCTTGGAGACAGTAGAGTCGTGTGACCCTAAGATCCCGGGTATCTGGGGGTGAGTGCATTTAATGTTTTTAATTCCCCAAATATAATTTGATTCACTACACTCCTTTGCTATTGAGGTTTACATTTTGTCTAGTAATAGTTCAACTTCTGTCAGTTTTGAAATAGATTTGGGAAAAACTTTGAAAAGTGAACTTGTTTTAAAATTTTTTTAAAGGGCGCCAAATGGGGAGTCTTGGCTTTTGAAGGGGATAACATACCAAAATAGGAGGTTAGGGGTTCTTCTGGGGGATAACAGTCCTCATAATGAGAAGGATGTCCATCTTTGGAATTATTGGACTAGACTTAGGAATAATGCAAGCGATTTTTGGGAAAGGGAGAAGTTTCTGTGGGGGTGTAAAAAGCACTTTTTCGCTCCCTTGTCCCGGCTCATTTTTGGGTAATTTTAATAAAGCGGGTTTTGGGTGACGTCAAGGGTTTTACGTACCCCGAAGTGCGCTCAAACTACACAGAGGAGGTACAGCTCTGAGAGTTCTAAAAAAAGAAGGCAATGTGATTGTAAGCCCGCTGATAGGGGGGGAAATATTGTGCTTTGATAAAGAGTATTATCTGTTTTTAAGCAATCGGCAACTTAGGTACTAGGGCGTATGAAAAAATTGAGGAATTCCCAGTCAGTATATCTGAATAAGTTACGTTCATTGTTACGAAAGGAGATCCATTTATTTTTCTCTCTAAACATTTGGGGAAAGGGGTTTTTACCGGGTAACCAGCTAAACCCTACTGGTATTTTTTTTCCCCAAAAACACAAGTCACTTACTCAGCCACCTGGGCCGCCAATAGTTGCAGGGTGGGCTCTGTAACGAGCCACCCTCCCCAAATTTGATTGGGGTTTTTAGACCTATATTGCAAATGTTCCATCCTTTGTGCTAGACACCAAACCCTTGTTGCAGACATTAAATAATTTCACTGTGTCCCCCAATTTTAGACTGGCGACAATTGATGTCAACAGCCTTTAGACTAAAATTAGGCAGGCTGATGGATTAAACGCCATCAGGTCATTTTTTGGGTAGGACGAATAGGACTCCTCAACAAATAGATTTCATCTGTGAAGCATTGGAATTCGTGTTAAGTCATAATGCTTTTAGATTCAATTATGTTTGGTATGCCCAAAAGATAGGCACCGTGATGGGCACACCAGTTGCTCCGACTTTCGCAAATCTTTTTCTAGCTTATTGGGAGGAGAAGTATGTCTATAACATTAAGAATCCGTTTGTAAAATACATTGCGCATTGGTCTAGATTTATAGACGATATTCTAATTATTTGGACAGGTACGGAATCTGAGTTTGATGACTTTGTGAAATACAGTAATGGAAATGATATCAATATGGAGTTCACTTCGAACTTTGGAGGGAAATCAGTGATCTTCCTAGATGTAGAAATCACTATTGGAGAGGATACTATCAGAACCAAGGTATTTAGGAAAACTACGGCAACGAACTCCCTCTTGCATTTCAGTAGTTTCCATCCCTGCCATGTTAAGAACTCCCTGCCGTATGGCCAATTTTTGCGACTTAGGCGGAACAACAGTGAATATAGTGACTTTTTGGAGCAATCTCTGAAGCTGGCAGATAGGTTGAGGGAGAGAGGTTATAATGAGGATGTCATTTCGAGTGCCTTTTCTAAGGCAATTAATCAGGACAGAAATAAGCTGCTTTTCAGAAGAAGGAATGTAAGAAAGGAAGATAGAGCTATTTTTTTCTGTTGAGTATAGTAGCATGTCTGACACAATCAGAAATTCAATTAGAAGGAATTGGCATATTTTATCTTCAGATACTGATTTACAGGAGAAAGTGCAAAAGCCCCCAATTGTAACTTTTAGAAGATGTCGGAACTTGAGGGATGAACTAGTCCATGGCAGCTTGAAGAATGATAATACTAATTGGCTTACTAATCTTGCCCCTAAAGGAAATCATAAATGTGGTTCTTGTTCGTTCTGTGTCAGAATGGTTACGGGGAGATTTTTGAAAATTGAAGGTGTAAGTTACACTGTTAATGAACTAATAATGTGTCGTTCAAATTTTGTGGTGTACGTGATGTTGGTGCACCTGTGGTCTCTTTTATATTGGTAAAACAATTCGGCCCCTTTTTGTTACAATTAGGGAACATATTTATTCGGTAAAAACGAAGAAGGGAGCTCATATAAGTGAAGTACATGGTAATGATATATCTGTAATCTCATTTACAGGGTTGCAGAGGGTGTTTCCTACAGTTAATGGAGTCGATCGTCACACTAAACTCCTTCAATGCGAGGTGCAGTGGATTCTGCGCACTGAAGCCCTGGGTGTCTTAGGTTTAAATGACAGGAACGATCTGTCATCATTTTTATAAATAGTTAATATGTGTTTTCTAGTGGAGTTCCTTTGATGTACTGTATGTTTTGTATCGTTATGTGTTTCTAAATGTATGCAGTTATGCTTAAGGTATGCCGACTCAGTAGAGGATTTAAGACGCTATGTCGTTACTTACTCCTACACCTTGAGGAAGCGCGTTCACGCGCGAAACGATCGTAGGTGTGTTGGCGTGTGGCCATCCATCCCGTCTGTCTGTTATGCCGTGTTTGGAATAAAGAAACTCGTTTATCAAGTTGGTGAGTGCCGCTGACTCCTTTTCTTATGCTTGTGGATTTAAGCTGTTTCTTTGAAAGCTGAGCACCACCAGAAGATTTATAGTGTGGGGTTCCACTGTGTAGCTATATAAGTGCAGCCAGCTTGCATTAACCCATTGGTGCCCTCCCCTTACCTCTCCTAGTGGACTGTTTCTTTTAACTTACATACATACATTTTTAGTTTTTGGGTTATAACGATTTTTAAATTGACAAAGGATTTACCAGAGGCATTGCTAGGGTCCCAAAACATCCGGGACCCGGGCCCCTTGTGTACATTTTGCTCAGTAGGGCGGGGTTCACATGGCATTTTTCACATGAACCGCAGCATGTGTTTTTACAGAGAATAAACTGTGGCCAGTGAGTCCCTCTGAAGCTCGCACTAATATTTATTCTCTCGAGAGTGGGTAATCATAGCAATCAATGAGAGTGATGAATTACCATAATGTCGGCCTGTATGTCGGGCGTATTGAAGCGCAATTATCCACTGAAGTACAGAAAGACATTATGTCGTGTGAACATACAGTGTATTTGTGGGGCATAAATGTGCTGTAATACAGCCAAAGTGCACCCCGCAAATACCGAAAAATGCATAGCAGTGAGTGCTATGATGACCTGTTTTCCCTGGCACACAGAACTCGCCCGTAAAAACAAGTGACAGGCCACTTCTTTCAGGGGAAAAAGTGAAAGTGGATAGGAGGTGGTCGGAGTGCTGCTGAAATTGCCTGCTGGAGAGCACGTACTTCCAACAGCAGGCGTATAGCAGTGTGCACAGGTCCGTGCCACTATATGCTGTGTGAACATACCCTTACAGTAGTAGGTGCGCCGTGTGTTTTGGAAGTAAGCGCTGTTCAGCACGTACTTCCAAGCACAGGGGGGACCGGTCCATTCACCTCCACTATCAGAGCCACGAGGAAGTGATCTGTCACTTCTATCCCCCAGCATAAAATACGATCGTATTTTTATGCTGGGGGAGACAGACATTTTTCATTGTTCTCTATGAGAGTTATGAATTATTGTAATTGCAGCGAGTATGATGGGCGTATTGATGCGCAAATATACGCTGAAATGCGCCCCGCGATTTACGCCATGTGAACATAGCCTTAGTCTGGGTGCAGCAGATAAAAACATATGCAACCCTGACAAATAACAGGTATTAAAAAAAATTATATTCAAATATAATTCATCATCAGGTTGTAGTTTACATGTGTAAGGGACACACGGGGCAGGATTATGTTTTAGTGACGTGAATGAGGTGATATTGTGTATATGTGTGTATATATACAAATATACATACACATATATACAATACATATGAGCACACATATATACAATACATACACCAGGGGCGTCGCTAGGTTGTTTTATTCGGGGCTCGGGCCCCGAATAAAACCCCCTATGCCCCGAGTCTCCCGGGCTCCAGGCCTCTGCGCTGGGCCTGAGCACCGACTGGCTCTTCAGCTGCATGTGCGTCCGCTGGACACACATACAGCCGAGGGCTTCTGCGGGGCAGAGAGCGAGCGCTCCCTGCCCCGCAGACAGTGTCGGACCCGCAGGTCCGACACAGCGGGGCCGCCGGATCCTCACAGCGCTGAGGACCCGCCGCGGCCCCGTGCGCCTCAGCCGGCGGCGGCGCGATGATGTGATGTCATCGTGACGCTGCCGGCTGAGGCGCACGGGGCCGCGGCGGGTCCTCAGCGCTGTAAGGACCCGGCAGCCTCGCGGCGCTGCCTGTCCTCGGGCGCACAGCGCGTCATAGGCCGTGCGCCCGAGGAGCTGCCGGAGGAGCGCGGGCTGAAGGGACGGAGCGCGCTCGCCGGTGGAGTTAAGGTGAGTATTAATGTTGTATTTTTAACACGTTTACCTGCCTCAGTGCCCCTATATACTGCCTGTGGCCCCCTAATCCCTGCCTGTGGCCCCTATCCCTGCCTGTGACCCCCATATCCCTGCCTGTGGCCCCCATATCCCTGCCTGTGGCCCCCATATACTGCCTGTGGCCTCCATATCCCTGCCTGTGCCCCCTACATGCCTGCCTGTGGCCCCCATATACTGCCCGTGGCCCCATATCCCTGCCTGTGGCCCCCATATATTGCCTGTGGCCCCCATATCCCTGCCTGTGCCCCCATGTGCTGCCTGTGCCCCAATAATCCCTGCCTGTGGCCCCAATATCCTGCCCGTGGACCCATATACTGCCTGTGGCCCCCATATCCCTGCCTGTGGCCCCCATATGCTGCCTGTAGCCCCCATATCCCTGCCTGTGGCCCCATATACTGCCCGTGGCCCCCATATCCCTGTCTGTGCCCCTATAATGCCTGCCTGTGGCCCCCATATGCTGCCTGTGGCCCCCATATCCCTGCATGTGCCCCCCAAAAGCTGCCAGTGCCCCTATAATGCCTGCCTGTGGCCCCATATTCTGCCTGTGGCCCCCATATCTCTGCCTGTGGCCCACATATTCTGCCTGTGGCCCCCATATCCCAGCCTGTGGCCCCCATATCCCTGCCTGTGGCTCCCATATCCTGCCTGTGGCCCCCATATCCCTGACTGTGGCCCCCATATGCTGCCTGTGGCCCCCATATCCCTGACTGTGGCCCCCATACGCCTGCCTGTGGCCCCCATACGCCTGCCTGTGGCCACCATACGCCTGCCTGTGGCCACCATATGCTGCCTGTGCACCTATATACCTGCCTGTGGCCCCCATATACTGCCTGTGTCCCTATATACCTGCCTGTGGCCCCCATATACTGCCTGTGTCCCTATATACCTGCCTGTGGCCCCCCATATACCGCCTCAGTGACCCCATATACTGCCTCAGTGACGCAATATTCTGCCTCAGTGCCCCTATATACCTTCTTGTGGCCCCTATATACTGCCTCAGTGCCCCCATATACTGCCTGTCGCCCCATATACTTCCTCAGTGCCCCTAGAGACGTGCCCTTGGCCCCTTATTCTTCGTGTGGCCCCTATATACCTGCCTGTGGCCCCTATATACCTGCCTGTGGCCCTATATATCTGCCTGTGGCCCCATATAGCTGCCTGTGGCCCCATATACTGCTTCAGTGCCCCTATATACCTAACTGAGGGGACTGCTATACCTATAATTAAGGAGTTGCTGGAAATGTGAGGATTCTAAGATATTTGTGGGATGTGCAGAAAATTAGTGACAGGAACAGAAGGTTTTTCTCTGTAAAAAAACATCCGCAGTTCACAATGAGGCGCGAAAAATGTCGTGTGAACCCAGCCCTACCCAGAAAAACACAAAGGGCCCGAGCCCCGGATGTTTTAGGACCCTAGCAACGCCCCTGAGATACACATATACATACATATATACATACACATGAACACATATACATACACATATACATATATACATACATACATACATACATACATACACACTCATACATACACACATACTTACACACTCATACATATACACATACATACATACATACACACTCATACATACACACATATACATGCATACATACACACTCATACATACACACATATCCACATACACACATACATACACACTCATACATAAACACATATACACACACACTCATACATACACACATATACACACATATACACACTCATTTATAGCTAATCAATATAAATGTATGCTGTCACTGATAGGAGGAGCATGAAGGTGCCGGCGCCCTGGCCTTATGGAAGGGGAGACTGGGTGGAGAATGTTATGCTGCTCTCCCCGTCTCTGAACCTGCGCAGTGAGTGCGCAACAACGCACGGAAGCCCCGGCAGCGGACACAGTTAGTGAGCCGCGCGCCACAGCACAGGACACAGTCAGTAGTAGTGCGGCTACAGCGCCACATCTACAGGCCGCGGCACAGCACACACAGTAGTAGCACGGGGTCGCATCTACTGTGCGCGGCGCCGCGCTTCACTGCTCAGCAAGCCGCAGCAGCGGAGATGTTAGGGACTGGAGCTTTGAATAGTAGTCGCTGGCCGGCCGCCAACATTCGGGGCAGCAGGCATTTCATCCGGGCCACTAGCCCCGGATAAAAGCCCCTAGCGATGCCCCTGGGATTTACCAATAGGAATGTAATGTCTTTGTTGAAATTGAGACTCTAATCTATAAATTACTGTTACAATTGTTTTTTAGGCTAAACACATCAACTTAAATTAAACGATCCATTTACCATAAAGTCTCTATTGTTCTACATATTAATGGGAGATGAAGATCTTTGACCTTTATCAATATCATCCTCTAAAATGGCAGCAGTTGCATTTCCCTTTTTAAGCTGATCAGCATTAAAACCACCAATCTGTAGTGAATAATATTGATTATCTTGTGACAATGGCCCTTGTTAACCCCTTACGGACATTTGACGAACAGTTACATCATAATGGGCAGCTGATTATTACAGCTGACAACCGCCCCTAACAGCAGGTAATGGAGCCAGCTCTTATCCCTGCTGTTTAACCATTTAGACACCATGGGGATTGCAGCAATGTCATCAAAATAAATAAGGAATGGTGCACTGTTCCTCCATCCGATCCCACCTCCCCATCGTTTACCATGGCAGCTGGAAAATTAATAAAGGCTTCCATAGACACCATGTAAGCGCTTCGATTATTTCCTGCCTCAGGAAAAACAGGAAAGATATTGGTCACAGAAAATAGCTCTGCAATGCAAAGTTTAGAGACAGAGAATGTTTTCTTTTTTTAAAAACTACAAAAACATAACAAAAACCCTACATGTTTACAATCACCGGAATTATATCAACCTGCAGAATATAGATAACACACCATTTACACCAAAGAGTGGACGGAAAAAAAACAAAATCCACACAAACATGGAGCAAGTACACTTTTTTAACATTTCCTCCCACTTAGAATTTGTTTTCGGTTTCCCAGTACATTTTATGGTAGTCAATAGTACCATTAAAAAGTACATCTTGTCGCACAAAAAACAATCCCTCATAAGTCTA
Organism: Phyllomedusa bahiana; assembly: GCA_025379985.1. Lineage (NCBI taxonomy): Eukaryota > Metazoa > Chordata > Amphibia > Anura > Hylidae > Phyllomedusa > Phyllomedusa bahiana. The sequence goes on from JAODAL010039308.1 coordinate 9,412, forward strand.
TGTAAAGGGAAATAATATGGCTTTTGTAAAACGAGGAGGAAAAAAATGAAAGCCATTACATAATGATTATATAATATTCATGCAGCGGGAAGGGGTTAACGAGTAGGATATATAAGCCAGCAAGAGATCAGCCACTTCTTGAAACTGATGTTTTGGAAGCTGGGAAAATAGGTTAATAGGACCTTAGTGGATCTGACAAGAACCAAATTGTGATGGCTGGACAACTGGCTCATAGCATTTCCAAATCAACAGGTCTTGTATAATGCTACTGGCATTCAGTGGTTTGTACTGTCCAAAAGTGGACTTCAACCAGTGCAGCGATGAAAGGTAATGAGCATGCAATACCTTTGATACATGCTGTAAGTGAAGGCTGGCCTTTCTAGTCTGTGTAGAATTGTGGCTAAAATTGTTCTGCTGTATAAATGCTGCTTAGAGTTAAAGTTGAGCATTGCTTAAAGAGACAGTACTTTCTAATAATATGTTAACCAGTTAGATATTTTTGAAGCAAAGGACTGGATAAGAAGTGGGAGGCAGAAAAAATCTTAACGATCTAGTTCTGAAATTTGGAAACATACATTTTCTATAAAAGTGCAAGATCCCCTCTCAGTCATTTTGACTGTCTCTTAGCGTTTGTAGCATGCTGCTGATATGTTGTGAGGTTTGCATTGTTTTGGATGTGCTGATTAAGTTGTTTTTTTTTTATTAGCTTTAAACATGTAGGCAAAGGTAAATAAATATTATTACCAAATATATTTTTGTTCTGATTTCACTTCATTTCATAGTAAGAGCAGTTCTTATCTCCTATTTATTTATAGAAGTTTTCCTAGGTGCCAATCCCCTCTCTCTGCTCTAGAAGCCCCATAGAATGCTAAATCCTTTAGAATGCTGTAGCCTTCTGCTTTATTTTTAAAACCGCTTCAGTAACAATGTCCCTCTAAATGGTTCAGCTAGGAACACTAGAGCCAAAATGTCACTCAGTGCTGTAGAACCACCTACAGCCTGAACAGAAAGCAAGAGCTTGAAGCTGGGTAAGAGGAGTAGGCTCTGTGAAAATGCAAGGTGGGAAAACCCCTTTAATTGCATTCTGTTGGTTAGTTCCGTTTTAATAATATCAAATACATATATTTTTTTAATGTCTTCATAATGTTTAAATTACAATTTAATTTTTTTTTTTAATTAATGCAGCCGTGTGAGGGCTTGTTTTGTGCAGGATGAGCTGTTATACCTATTTGTGCTATTTTTGGGTTAATAGTGCAAATAATTATTTATTTATATTATTATGACATTCACCATATGGTTTATTTACAATGATAACTTTTTATTTTTCAGACACACAGATACCAATTATGAGGTTTTTAAAAAAAAAAAAAAATAAATCAAAGAAAAAAATAAATATATTATATATATATATATAAATATATAAATATATATATTTATAATATATATATAATATTATATATATAATATATATATAAAATAGTGACCAAACCCCTTTTTTCAGTTCATTATTCTTTATCTTTTGTATGTATTTTGAACATTTTATTTAACTTATTTTCCTTAGAGGACTTCAACATCGCTTGATTGCTTAATTACTTGCACAATATGTCGAAATACTGTTACTGCAGTGTAATATACCTGTCAGTATAATGTTGGCAAGCATCTTTGGGGCCCTAATAAGTGTCCTAAAACTGGATAACATGTGTTGCATAACAACTATGCATTGTGTCATTGGGTAAGTCCCCTTTTTCTATAAACCTCTGGTAAGTAGAATGAAATGACCAAGATCAGAGTTACAAACGTAGTGAAAGATTGGCCACTCAATTTATCCGAGTATCCTGTCTTTCATAGCACGGACATGGGATCTCTCTCTCCAATATATACAATTGCAGCAATACTAATAGGTAATCCGGCTATATCTTAAAACATATACTTTTATTCTTTCCACTTTTAAAAAGCATAAATCTGCCCGTATTTGGCGTAAGGGCATTATAACAAAATAGTAGTAGGATCCCTCAAGTTTAAAAGTTGCGGCGGATCGCCGTTCATGTATAATGTCCACAAACCATCTCGGTCTTTGAATCCCAACAGGGTTTCCCAGGGGGTTTACGCCAGGAGTCCGGGCTGAGCGCACGTCAGTCTGCGACGTTTCGAGACACTGTTGCTTTTCTCTTTCTGAGAAAGGGGGCAACAGTGTCTCGAAACGTCGCAGACTGACGTGCGCTCAGCCCGGACTCCTGGCGTACCACCTGGGAAACCGTGTTGGGATCAAGACCGAGATGGTCTGTGGACATTATACCTGAACGGCGATCCGCCGCAACTTTAAACTTGAGTATCCTACTACTATTTTGTTATAATGCATAACGCCAAATACGGGCAGATGTATGCTTTTAAAAGGTGGAAAAAATAAAAGTATATGTTTTAAGATATAGCCGGATTACCTATTGGTATTGCTGCAAGATCAGAGTTACCTCACTCCTCAGCTGTTAAACTGGGACTTACATGCTGAGCTCCTGTGCCTCTGATCACCATGATGTACATGTACAGTTTATTTTTAAGGGACTACCTTATGCTCATAACTTCAGGGTATTTCCTGAAAGTATAAAATATATTTTACTTGAAGAACTTACTTTTACTAGATAAATTTGTGGCCTAGCCCTGTGTGGAGTTTTGTTTTGTTCAGGCATGTTTTATTTAGGCAATGTTTATGTGGCTACAATATGGCAGAATCTTTGGGTCCTATATATGAGCATTATATAAGCTCCGCAAGAAGATATTGGTGACATGTATGAAAACTGGCACCGCCTCGAAAGTCCTACTTCTCACAAGGTTAGTTTAGCATTTGTCAGTATGTATAAAAGTGTCTCACAGCACTTTATAAATATGTCCCGCTGTGAAACAAAAACATGTGCCAAAATTTTGGTTAGAATTACATTTGTTTGCAGCATTCTGTCAAGGCACATTCAACGTGTTTAATCTCATGAATGTGACTCAACACCTTTTCCTAAGAATTGGCATATACAAAATTGTGGAAGGTGTCGGATGTGCACCAGTTTTTGGAGGAATCAGGGAAAAGAAACATTTTATTAGTGCAAATCACACCAAAAACCTGTGCGGCCCAATTCATACATGTCTTCCACTATATTGGCAATAAAAACATCTTTTAAATGTCAACAGTAGAGATGAGCGAGCAGTAAAATGTTCTAGTTCGATTAGAACCTCGAACTTTAGTGTGTTCGATTCAAGGTTCTATTCGAACTAGAACTCAAACCCCATTAAAGTCAATGTTAGAGGATATTCTGGTTCATTTTTATACCTATGCAGGTGAGGAGAAGCTGTAATTACCATCCAGAAGAGAAAACTGGATATGCGGAAGAACTTAGTGAAGAAAATTTGGCTCTAAGAGTGACAGAAAATTGAGAGACTAAAATACTTAATTCCTTTCAATGGCAACTAAAAAGATGAGGACAGCTTGCAACGGGGGCATAGCTATAGGAGGTGCAGCGGTTAGCAATTTCCCTACAGGCCCTGCATCCTGAGGGGGCCCAAAAGCCCCTTTGACACATAGTTTTGAACCCCCAAAACTGCAAAAACTGAACTTTTGGGCACTGAGTATGATTTAGCAAATCCCAACACTCTGTATAATATATATCCATGTATATCAGAGTTAGGCGTTATGTGAGCCTGCAAATGGCACCAAATAACAGCTTCTGGGTGTGGGGAAAAATGCAGCCAGCAATGCAAACCCCTAACTATTGATGTCTATGGAGAGGAAAATGCTATCTAACTAACTAAGAGCAGTCTGTACAGTACAGAGAGTGAGCTGAATATGGCGTTCACAAGGCAATACAGTGAAATATATATAAAACATGGTCATTTTAGCAGCCACTGAGACCCTACACCTCAGCGATAACGTTTTGACACTCCTCTGTGCTCCACACTGATTGAATGGTGGCCAAAAGTGCAGAAAGCTGCTGAAAACTAAATTTAAAATGGCGTGTCGAACTAGAACTTTACTCAAATGAACAGTAAAATGTTCAGTTCGGTTTGAGTTCTAAAAATTCGAGAAGTTCTACTAGAACTTAACTTTTCTAGAACGGTTCGATCAATACTAGTCAACAGGGATAAATAGAAGCAGTAATTCTATTTTACGCCTATGTTATACCCAGCAAATATTTCCCTATGTTTTCAATTTATGTATGTTTAAAGCTTTGTGGGCTGCCATATTGTGATCCACGTTACCATATTATAGTGATACTCTTGTCTGGAAGCAATGTTTCCTGATAGGCATGCCATGATTCATCAGATTGGAGGAAAATGATGGTACAGCAGGGTCACATAGACTTGCATGGGTACCATATCACTGCTGTATGTCACGGGATCCCCCGCTCCTCGGCCCGCGGGCCGCGGGCGCACCCGTGTCTGCCTCCCCGTGTGTGTCCCGGGCCCGGGGCGCGACGCTGTCCGCAGGATGAGTGGCGGTCCCGCGGTGCACAGGGACTCACTTGACCTCGTTCCTGTCCCGTCCGCGCCCTCTGCCGGCTGAGGCGCGCGTGCCCGTCCTCTAAGGCGCTGCACTCGTTCTCGAAGATTGAAAGGGCCAGCGTCCCTTTAATTGGCTAAATTGCCCAAACGCCATCTTATATTAAGGTTTAAGCTCACTGTCACTCTGTGCTGGATCTATGCTGCTCGTGCTCTTAGTAAAGGTTCCTTAGTATGTTTCGGCCTTACAGTGTACAGACTCCTTGCATACGTTTCTAGACTCCGACCTCTGTCGCCTCAGCCCTGACCCTTCCTGCTGTCACGACCACGGAACCTATGCCGTGCCTGACTCCTGTCCTGCCTCGACTAAGTTCATCGGGACTAGACTATGTATACGCTGTACTCGGCTGCATACCACGCAGGCAAGTCACGTTACGGGGGGACGACATGGTAGCCTACGCGCAGCAAGTCTCCCGCTTGCGGCGGGCTCTGGTGAAAAAGGGGTACTTAGAATCGTTCCTGGCGTGGCTTAACTACATCGCTTGCGGTGGACGGGATCCCATACCAGCGCTACGTAGATCCCAGCACGCGGATCCCGCCAAGGTACCCTGCAAAGCGTCGCGGATCTCACGTCACTGTCGCCAACAGTCGCAACAGATATCGCAACAAGCCTCTCAGCAACTGGGAGCTGTCACCATGATGCGCCAACTCTGGCGCTCCAGAGCAAGCAACCGGTCTCTGGGCCTGTGTCGTCTTCTCTCCTGGCCGTCTCATGGAACCCGTGGGTCCGAAGCTTGCCTTACACTGACTTCAAGTTTGGGATGGGGACTGAAGTCTGTAGAGGTTTTCGTCCACGCAGTGCTCCATGAACGTGGCGTTGATGGATCGATCAGTTTCCTCTGAAAGGTCAAAGAGTGGCGTTGTGGTCGAGTCTGCTTTTCCGAAAGGCCCCCTAGCCTGGGCGTAAGCTATTTGGGACGGAAGGACCCTGTGACCGACAGATAACAGGCCTTCCTCACTGAATTCCGCAGCGTTTTCGAGGAGCAGCGCGAGCATCTTGCGGAGACGGCGCTGCTAAATTCTCCGCCAAGTGGACTCCTTTTAGGGGATTATGAGTTCATTCAGCACCCTAGCCTACCAAGCTGACTGGACTGACTGCGCTCTCTGTCGCTACATTTAAGAAGGGCATGTATAGCAGAGTAAAGGACGCTCTCGCAGAGTCGTTCTCAACGTCGTTGAGTGAGCTCATCCATCTGCCATGATAGACGCTGCGTTTTAGCAGAGAGGACAGAGGCGGTCATCAGAGCGGGACTTGGAACGCAAAAATCGACGTTTATCTCGTCTGGCTCCAGTAATTTCAGAGATCTCTGTGCCTCTCCAAAGTATCACACTGAAGAACCCATGCCAGGTGGTCTGGGCAAATTTGTCGGAGCGGAGCTGTCCCGTCGCCTGGCTGGAGAACTTGCTTACTGCGAGCAGTCGGAAATTTCGAGGAGTTGTCCGCTGAGTCTCCTCAGGTACGGGAAACGCTCGCACTAGGGGCTGGAGGAGAAGGTCCCAAGGTGCTCAGCACTCTCTCCAATGACTGTTGGTGCCAGTGGAGGTAACCACGGAAGGGGGTTATCTTCGGGGCCTCTGCTTCCTGGACTTATGTTCCACTGTGAACTTGATTCATGACGCTCTGGCTGTACACTACCGCTTGCGGGACCCGTCTGGAAAAGCCGTTGCTTATATCTTCCGTCAGTGGGGAGCTCCTCAGCGATCCATTCAGTTTATCACAGGCCGTGACCTCCGTGTTGGGGTCTGCAACAGAGGGAAGATCACTATTCTGCCTCGCGCTTCTTCGGCGATCCTGTTGGGGCTACCCTGGTTGCAACGCAGCCCTACGCTTGACTGGGGGACAGGCGAAGGTCCTTCGTTGGGGTTCGGAGTGCCTCTGGACTATTGGATTGGCACCTCGCACGGAGTCCGATGTCTCCCCATGTCGTCCGTAAGCTTCTACAGGGTCTGCCCAGCGAGTACCAGGATTTTGGGATGTGTTATCGGAGAAAACTGGTGAGAGGTTACCTCCTCATCGGCCTTATGACTTTTGAACACCATCCCCACCCCCTCCCGTCCCATAGACCTCCTTCACGGGAATAGCCTCACGGGGTAGCGTTATCTTCTCACTGTGCCCGAGACTCAGCCATGTCGGCCTACATCTGGGGAATTTGTCAAAAGGATTCTTACGCAAATCCTCCTCGACCTTGCCGGAGCCGGCTTCTTCTTCGTCCAGATAAAAGTTCGGTTCGCTTCGCGATGGATTGATAAGAGGGCACTAAATCAAGATCAACGGTGAAGAATCGTCTACCTCTCTCCTGATTATCTGAGCTACTTGAAAGCTGTGGAGCCCCAGGTGTCTTCACAATTAGATCTACGTGGAGCTAAACTCATCAGAATTCATGAGGGGGACTGTAGTGGAAACGGGCATTCAACACACGGGACGGGCATTTCGAATATCTTGTGCTGCTTGTGGGCTTGTGCACGCCGGCGGTTTTCAGGAGTTTGTCAATGAAGTTTTTCGGGACTTGCTGTACACCGCGTCATTGTATACTTCCGGACGACATTTTTGATTTTTTCTCTGACCTACAGACCAAAGACCAGTGCGCAGTCCTTCAATGCCTGCGGGACAACAACCGACTGTATGCCCAAGTTGGAAAAGATAAAGCTGCTTCCAAGGCCAGCTTTCCTTTCCTGGGGTACATAGTCTCTGATCGAGGTTTAAGATGGATCTGCAAACTCTCTGGCGATCAGCAGTGGCGCGATGTCGGTTCGGGCGATTCAACGTTTTTAGGATTCGCCAATTACTACCGGAGTTTATTCCATTTTCGACGTTTGTGGGCTCCAAGCGTGGCTCTCAACAGGAATAACGACTAATCCTAAATGTTGGCCATCTGCGAGGACGCGTTCTCCAACTAAGTCTGAGTTCTCCTCCGCACACTTTTGTCGTCCAGAACCAGAAGCACCTTCAGCTGAGGTAGATGCTCTTCGTGGGAGCAGGGTGGTACCTGACCCCGAAGGGCCCGAAAGGCAAAGACAGTCCACTTTGGTTTCTTTTCAAAGCCTTTCTCTTCGAGAATGATATTATGCCATTGGAGATCGGGATCTGTTGGCCATATAACTAGCCCTAGCTGGAGTGGCGGCATCTCTTGGGAAAAAAAAGAAAGAAAAAGGAGCTGTCATCCGTTTGACGTCTTTGCAGATCCAAGAATTGATGCAATTGCAGTCAGATTCAGCGCCTAAAATCCTAGCAGCGCCCGGGGGTATCTCTTTTTTTCTATCGTTTTGATTTTAAGATACATTCGTCGGCCGAGAAATTCAGGAAGATGCTCTCTTCCGTGCTCTGCTTACCGGAGAGGAACCTAGTTTTTTCAGCACATCAATTGCTCATGATCGACTGGTTCAAATGGCTCTGTTGGATCTCACGTGTGTCCTCGGGAGAACTATGTTGCGCCCCGCACTAGAAAGGAATTTATGGGTTGGAGGGCATAGCCTTTCAGCGGTATCCAGGGTACGGAAAATCTATGCCTTATCTCGCGGACACTCACTGCGTGGCCATATTCGCTCAAGATGTCAAGGACTTGTTCTTTCTGTACCACGTTGAGCCCGACAACCAAGGTTCCCCGCCATAGGCCCAAGGTCACCTAGTCCCTCTGCCATGTTCCGGAGGTCCCATGGACACACTCGGCATGGACTTCATAAGACTTCCCCACTTCCACGGGGAACTCCGTCATTGGGTGGTCACTGAACGATTTTCAATAAGTCCACTTTGTGCCGCTGCAGGTCTTCCTTCAGCTCCTAATTGAGTATTTTTTCCCGCACATTTTTCACCTACATGGTTTACCATCCCACAATTGTCTCCGATCTTGGCATTCACAATTTGTCTCTAAATTCTGGCGTGCCTGTGTTCCCGGTTGCAATCAAGCTGGAATTTTTCCTCGCATATCATCCAGACAACACGGGAGGTGGAGAGGGTTAAACCTGGATTCTTGGGGGAGTATCTACGAATTCGTGTTAGGAACGTAGGACAACTGTCCGAATTGCTTTCTTGGCGAGTTCTCGTATAATCCCGGATCGATCAACTGGACGCTCTCCATTCTTGTGGTCTACGGGGATTCACGCGCCCTCCTTCCCTTGGTTCTGTCTCGATCGGTCCCGCCGTGACACTGGTTCAAGATTTCCGTGTATCTGGCGAGAGACACGACAAGCTTATCAAGCCTTCAGCCGCATGAAGGCAACTGACAAGAGGAGAAGACTTCCCAAGATTCTCCAGGGGATTAAGTGTGGCTCTCTTATACGATTACCTACGACTCAAAGATCCTAGCTTTAACATGGGTCACCGGTACCTGGACCTTTAGAGTACTGCGGACAACTGAAACCGGTGTTCCTATAAACTCTGCCTGCCTCTAGTCTTCCGGGTCAACTAACGCATTTCATGCTCTCCTCTAAAGCGTTGGTCTGTCGGTTCTCCCAGTGAGCGCTGCTCGTCTCGGTGTTAGAATCATGAGACTTGAAGTGATGGCCATTCTGTAGATAGAAGACATAGGGGTAAGCGATTTTTTCTAGTAGATTGGAGGGGCTTCGGCCGAAGAGAGGTCCTGGGAACGGAGTCCAATATCCTGAAACCCGTGAATGTTCCGCTAGATTCCTTAGGCTTAAGATGAGGGGGAGACCCTAAGGGGGGAGGGTACTGTCCACGGGTGCCCCGTACATCCGGCCGCGGGCGCGGGGAGCACTCAGTGTCGTCTATTGCTCCCTGGGTGTGTGCCGTGCCCAGGGCGCGACGCTGTCCGCAGGACGAGCAGCGGTCCCGCGGCGCACAGGGACTCACCTGACCTCGTTCCTGTCCCGTCTTCGCCCTCTGCCGGCTGAGGCGCGCGTGCCCGTCCTCTAAGGCGCGCTGCACTCGTTCTCGAAGATTTAAAGGGCCAGCGTCCCTTTAATTGGCTAATTGCCAAACGCCTCCTCTATTTAAGGTTACGCTCACTGTCACTCTGTGCTGGATCTATGTTGCCTCGTGCCTTAGCTAAAGCGTTCCCTAAGTATATTCTCGCCTTACCGTGGACCAGACCTCTTGCTACGTTTTCTCGACTCCGAACCTCTGTCGCCAGCCCTGACCTTCCTGCCTGTCCACGACCACGAACCTTTGCCGCCTGCCCTGACCTCCTGCCTGCCTACGACTACGATTCTCGGACTACGACTCTGTACCACGCTGCACCTCGGCTGCCACCGCAGGCAAGTCACGTCAGGGTGGACGACCTGCCTCACACCGCAGCAAGTCCATCCCACTTTGCGGCGGGCTCTGGGGAAAACCGGGGGCTACTTAGATTCCGTTCCCTGGTGTGGCTTAACTACCATCGCTTGCGGTGGACCAGCGGATCCACTACCCAGCCGCTACACTGTATACAAGTTTTACATTCCTCCTTATTCTTTCCAGTATGACTGTGCTATTAAATTTGCTAATACTGCACTGTATGAACAGCCACAGGGTTACACCTAGAACCTGTTTATACAGTGCAGTTTTGTGCTTAATGGATATGAACATTTATAAAGGGAAAATGTGATCATGTACTTCACAGTTTTTATTTACCTCGACTGCTATAGTTCAGTCAAACAGCATAAGTAATCCAGATTACAAAGAAACACGCACATTTGCGTTAATTTCCCAATTACAGATTAACTTTGAAATCATTATGGGATTTGAAATTTCCCACACAACAAAAAGAGCCTCAATTCATGTAAATTATTTTTATATTCCGAATAATGCAAAGTGCTATTAATACTGTTCTTTAGACTTTGGACAAATGATATTATTCTAGTACTAAACAATACAATGTTTGATTTGAATTCAATGATCAAATTACATAGTTAAAACCTTCTATATTCTTTTCAGGTATGACAGCCAAAGTGTAGTTCACAGAAAAGCATTAGAAGGGCCATTTCATTTCACAAACACACAAAATCTTAAAGGAAATAAAAAAAAAAACCTTGAGGCGTCAGTGTTTTGCAGGTGAGGGATTTAAATGTGCTTAGTGTGTGAAAAAAGCACCATTATGAGCAAATGCATCTCATGTTACATAGTCAGTTATAATAAGGGGAAAATCGGCTGATGAAGCTTCCTAGCACTTTCATACAGGCTAATTGAATTCATTTCTTTAGGCTTAGAGGCACTTTACTCATAATTAAAACAATATTATTTTCCACATGACCGACGCTTCTAATAACAATTTGTTTAAATAAACAATGAAATATAAAATGTGTTATATAGTCCTCTTATATGTTATGTGCATTTACACGTTTGGGAAGAAAGTTGAGCAACCTTAAAGCTTCTACAGGATTGAATAGTGTAGCTTTTGAGCTGTTGTTTTTGCTAAAACATTGCATGAATAGAGAAAACAGAGAGTAGAGAAGAGAGGAGTAGCTACTTATTTCTCTATATGTTTCCATTTAGTTACCAGTCCCGACTTTGCTACGGTTTTTACTTTTTAAAATATTTTTTCCAAACTGCCCTGTGTGAATCTGGCCTAAGGGCTCATATATATGTTAAAAGCATGTGCACAGATGATATATAGTTTTATAAATTGTCCCTAAGGCTCTGTAAGGCACAAGGTTATGGAAATACACCAAAATTTATATTCTGACACATTCCATAGAAATTTAACATAAAATGCTTCTGTGTGTCTCTGTATGAAATTGGTCAGTATAGCCCTATATATTGCTATGGTTTCCACATTATGGCTCATATAACTTGGAGCTTGAACAGAGCCTATTAAAGTCATATGTATAAGCCATAAAGCTGTTGAAAACCAGCAATTTTAGGGAATTGTACTTTTTACAGAAACATTGTCACTTTTGTCCATATACTTGATTTGGAATTGCAGCTCTGCTCTACTTGAGTAAATGAGGCTGATCTGCAACACCAGAAACAACTCATGGAAAAGAGGCTTTAGGCTTGGATTTAAAATGAGGGGAAGTTTCAGTATTTCCTTAACGGGAATGTGTCATTAAAAATGACCTATTGTTTAACTCCTGTTTTTATGTTAAAAACATTTCTTAAGAATTTGTTATTTATTCTTAATTGAATTATTATTATTATTATTATTATTATTATTATTATTATTATTATTTCCATATGAACAAATGGAGGCTGAAACCTCCCATCTTCCTACTGTCTCTACATCCAAGTTGGAGAGCCCAGGCTATGTCTTCTTCACAGATGGATACAGATATGCGGACGATCAAGGACGATTCCATACAGGATTTGCTGTGGTTACCTTGCAAGAAACCGTGAAGGCTGCATCTTTACCTTCGAGAATGCCAGCCCAAGAAGGTGAACTCTGATCTGTAACGGAAGCTTGTAAGTTCGCCGAAGAGAAGACCATGAACATATACACCGACTTAGCCTACATGTACATAGCCTATAACTTTGGCCTGAAGTGGGCCCTGCGAGGTTTTCAGACAGCTAGTGGAACGCCCATCAAGAATCAAGAAGCCATTCAGACTCTGATGCATGCTCTCCAATTGCCAGCTCAAGTGGCCGTTTTGAAGACTAAAGTCCATGGAAGAATAGAGACAGTGGAAGTGGAAGGCATCCACAGAGCAGACTTGGCTGCAAAGGCCACAGCTCTCTTCCCAGAGATTTGAGAGGAAGCAGGAGTGGCTGTATATGTGCTGACCAAAGCAGAGAAGAAAGGAAGAGAATGTGAGAAGAAAGAAAGAGAATGTGAGAAGAAAGAAGAAAAATGTGAGAAGAAAGAAAGAGAAAGTGACAAGAAAGAAAGAGAATGTGAGAAGAAAGAAGGAGAATGTGAGAAGAAAGAAGAAGGTGAGAAGAAGAAAAAAGAAGGAAAGAATAGAGAGGAACAAGAAGAGAAGAACCAAGGACAAGATGCATTGAATCCAGGAGTTAACCTCTTGAGACAATCTCAAACAACTCGAACAAGCCGAAGGAAAGAAAAGTGGGCAGGAATTGGGAGCAGAGATACACCAAGATAGATTCTAGAGGAAAGACAATAGACTTTGTTTACCAAGGGCATTATATCCAGCTGTAGTACAATGGGCTCATAGTACTACCCACAGAGGAACTAACCAGATGATTTCTTCAATCAACAAGATATACCTAGCACCCAGAATCTTCATTTCCCACGGCAAGTAGCCATGCTAGAAGTTGTGAAATATACAATACTTGTAACCCAGGAGGACTGATGCCAACACAAAGGAAGCATTTGGCTAAACACTATATCCTCTCCAGCGGATCCAGATTGAACACATTGAAATACCCAAGAGTGGAAAATACAAGTATGTTCTAGTAGTGGTGGATATGTTCTCAGGATGGCCTGAAGTCTACCCAGTTACCAACATGACTGTCAGAATCACCGTGAAGAAACTATTGACTGAATTGATATGCAGATTTGGGATCCCTGAGGTTATTAAATCTGACCAAGGACCTGCCTTCACTGCAGAAGTAACCAGAGACATTTGGAAACTAGTAGGAGCTGACCTCGACCTGCACACCCCCTACCATCCCGAATTCAGCAGAAAAGTGGAAAGAATGAACGCCACTCTGAAGAACAAAATTCTGAAAGCTAGCAAATAAACATCTCTTCCCTGGCCCGAGATCCTAGCCATTACACTCTATTCTGTCAGAAATACCCCCAGACAGTCCCACTGGTCTCACTCCTCAGGAGATAGTATTCTCAGGCCCACCCAGATTAGGGAGGTTTCACCAGCAGTAGTTGAGTGCAGGGAATGATAGCCTTGTAAAATATGTTATAAATCTGTGTAATGAATTGAAACTAATCCATGCCATAGTGTTCTCCTCCATTCCAGATCCAGACTCTGATCAAAGCTACAACCTGGTGACTTTGTGTGGGTGCAGAAACACGTCAGAGATTCTCTGGAGCCCAGATTTGACCATACCAAGTACTCCTGATGTCCCCAACCTCAATGAACCTTGAAGGAAGACCCACCTGGGTGCATGCTTCACACTGCAAGAAAGTGACTGTGACCAATAAGTCATTATGAACTTTCCCTTATCCTTTCATATGTTGTCTAGTCTAGATGTGTGTAAAAATGCAAGAGGGACAACCAAGAGGGGTGCCTGATGAATTCAAAGCTAGGAATCAGGTCCAAGCAGGGTTTGAATCACTTACGCCCCAGATAAAAATCAACAAAAGTATGAACTGGGTAAATTACATCTATTGTAATCAACAGAGGTTTGATAATTACACTCGAGATGCCTTAACAGGTATAGCTGAATAGTTAAGCGCCACCTCCATCATGACTTTCCAGAATCATTGAGGGTTATGAGATTGTAAACAATCCATAGATGCCTCTGCCGGGGACTGCTCTGAGGTGGCACCTGGCGGTCGTTGGTCAACAGTCATCCTTACCATCAAAGGCTCTGCGAGGAGGTCGGCGGTTGCTTGGTTACGCCCCTTGGAGCAAGCCTGACAGTGGTTCAATGGGTTCAACACCCTGCTGTCTAAGGAGAGTAACCTTTAATCATTCTTGTTCAGTTTAGGGAAGAGCATCAATCATCATTCCCGCTCTAGGTGGGGAGTGTTAGAACAGATTTTGATATTTTTAGGGGGGGACTGTCAAGTTGGTAATTTAAGGAAAAAACATCAAAAGTCTGTTTCATCATTACAGTCTTATTAAGCTCATCAGATAGTTTGTTAAACTGCTTTTACTGCTATGCATCCTTATCGAAGTATCAGATATCTCTCACACAGCTTTCCTTGAGACAGATGCAGTGTCTGCTAGAAGCAAGAAAGTCAAGGACTTCCTCCTCCCCCCAGATAATACAGAGGAGAGCTTCGGAATGTGTCATATCAGCTAATGCTTCATACGTACATGCAAATTATAACTTGTCTCTTAGCGACCGCCGATTAACCAATCATGTAGTGATAAAATAGTCATGTGATTAAAAAGTTCTATTGGAATGTAATTTACTGTGATTAAAGCAGAATCATGTCCGAAACGGAAGGTGTTGGTCATGTTTCTCGAGCTCTGGCTGCCGGCAGCATTAATAATAATATAATTCGGAGGAGGCATTTAATTGGATAAGGAGTGGAACAAAGATAGATTCCACACCTGATTTAATCATCTTGACACTATGAGCATTTTGAAAAATTCTAAAATCCTGCAGTTTTCACTTTGGCCATTAGGGCTAATAATAGTCTAAAACTACCTGTTCTGTAGAGATCACTTCTCGGCAACCTAATCACAGGTAGGTTAACAATGAAATGTGACATCAATGTGTAAATAAGAAAGGATTCACCATTCACAATAGTTCATGGACACAGGTTATCTTATCCCCCCGCCCTGCACAGTGACTTATTTCTAGTTTACCAATTACACCTAGAAAACACTCCTATAGAAGTCAGTGGTAGAGATGGGCGAATTGATTCTAACGAAGTGGAATTCATTTAGAATTTCAGGAAAACTTTGGTTCTGAACGAAGTCGAAGTTTGGGGTACTTCGGGTGAACGAAGCGTGCTTTTGATTGATAAAATGGCTGTGAGCACATGGCGTTACATGGGGCAAAGAACTCTTGGCGGAAGAAGATCATAGCCTGCATGACATGTGCAGAGATGAAGCCAATCAGAGACCGGCGGGATTCTGTGACGTCACCGCACTATATAAGTCCGGACGCGACCCTGGGAGCTCATACCGTCTCACTGTACAGTACTGATTAGGGAAGGTGCTGCTGCGGCTGCTTATGATAGCTGATACTAAAGAACTCATTTTTATACAGCGATTTTTGGGGGGTGTCTCATCTTGTCTCAGAGACTGCTTCTCTTAACGTTCTATTTCTGATTTTGTGGGGTATTGGATCTGAAGTCCAGTGTGCGTCCAATGCAGCTGCATATACATTTTAATGCTATCTGCTTACAGCACATTGAATATCCAAGGGGGATCTAAGCCTGTTCCTGTTGTATTCATTTAAAGAAACAGCGTTTTTACAATACAAATACCACTTCATTTTTGGCTGCTCAATTCTTTTGCGCAATTTACATCCAGGGGTTAATTAAGCGTTGTTCTGCTGCTGTGGTGACTAAAAGAAACACTTTAGTTCACCGCCAACAAAGACAATGTTCCTGGAGCAGAATACACCAGCGACGGTTAAGTACAAGTTGTCCTTGTGCAGTGGAGCATAGAAAACACGCCATTGTAACACGCTACAAAGCTCGTAGTTTTTGGTTGCTCAATTCTTTTGCATAATTTACATCCAGGGGTTAATTAAGCGTTGTTCTGCTGCTGTAGTGACTAAAAGAAAACGTTTATTTCACCGCCAAAAAAGACATTTTCCTGTAGCATAATTCACAAGCGAAGGTTAATTACAAGTTTTCCTCTTATTGTGTAGCGTAGAAAACACGCCATTGTAACACGCACAAAGCTCGTCGTTTTTGGTTGCTCAATTATTTTGCGCAATTTACATCCAGGGCTAATTAAGCGTTGTTCTGCTGCTGTGGTGACTAAAAGAAAACGTTTATTTCACCCGCCAAAAAAGACATTTTTTCCTGTACATAATTTACAAGCGAAGGTTAATTACAAGTTTTTCCTCTTGTTGTGTAGCGTAGAAAACACACCATTGTAACACGCTACAAAGCTCGTAGTTTTTGGTTGCTCAATTATTTTACGCAATTTACATCCAAGGGTTAACTAAGTATTTTTCTGCAGTTGTATTCAGTAAAAGAAACTTTGTTTTCACCGCCACAGAAGAAATTCTGTAAGCATAAATCATATCCGAAGGTTAATTAAGTCTGTTTGTGCTTCTATATTCAGTAAAATACACAGAGTTTTTAAACGGCACATACAAGTCAATTTTTCCTGCCCATTTGTGGAGCGCAATTCATATCCAAGGGTTACCCAAGCTTCTTAGTGGGTTCATTTGGAGTCAAATACAAAGGGGGTATATTTTATCATATACAGATATCTTCTCATCAAACAGTGTCTGTACATTTTAGAACAAACAGTAAAGTCAGACAGAGAGGTGGCAGGCTCTTCACCTGAGAGTGGCAGAGGCACAAACATTCCTGGCCCAGGTTGCAGCACAGCAAGGGGACGTCGCAGCAGGGGTCACTCGGTGAGGCCACAACTGTCGCTGTCATCTAGCGGCCGTGTGCTGACTAGCAACCCAAGGGTTCTTGATTGGTTGACTAGGTCCTCCACTTCCTCCCAGATGACATCTGAAACCCCAGCCAAGAGTCGTTGGGAACGTCAGACACAACCCTTAGTTGGCATGGCCCGGGAGTGGGTCAGCGGCCTCACCTGTCCTCATCCCGCCTTGTCCCATCCGGTTCCCTCAGCCAGAGATCTACTATTGGTCTGAGGCTCAGCGCACTATATTGCGAGGATGAACAATTGAGAGGCATTTAGCAGCTACTTGGCAGCGAAGAATGGGGCCAATATCCCCTGCTTCTTGCAGTAGACGGCAAAGTATAGATGTTGAGAGTGGCATGGGAAGGTCATGTTGTGAGGGTCAGCCTCTGCATACCAAGACCGGTGATGAGACAGCAGTGACGATAAACACAAATAGATGATGATTTAGCCGACTGCAGTTGGGAGCAGGGTGAGGCAAGGGCTTCATCATCGTCAGGAGAGAGGGCATCAGCTTGCACATCAGGCAGTGGCGCAGCCAGCAAGTGGGTTGTGTGGCGTGAGTCAGCAGGGTAGCAGGCAGTGTGAGGTCGGGAGCCAAGCGGCCACGGGGTAAAAAAACCCGCTTCGCAGGTCCAAGAATGTAGCGGCACAGGGTCTCAGCGAGGTACGCGGGGGAGTAGTCACTCAGTGCGGAGCGTTGGCAGTAAAATCCGATACTCGCGGTGTGGCAGTTCTTTGCTAAGACACCGGAGGAGCCGAATATGGGTATTGTAGAATCTGTGGCAGAAAGGTGAAGCGGGACAGGGAGCTAACGTTGGCACCATGGCCCTGCGTTCAACACATGCAGCGTCACCATTCAGTGGCCTGGGAGAAACGTGGTTCATATGTGGTGGTCCATCCTGCCGCCGCAGCAACAGCAGCAGCAGCGCCCAGTGGCACGCATGCCATTGCAGCCAGTTTAAGGCTCCACATCTCTGCAGAAGGGAGCTGTTTCTCTTTGACATTTATCTCCCGGTCCAGAAAGCTCCTGCTCCTCGCTACTTCATGGCGCCAGCAGTCGTTCAGCGAGGCGATTGCAAAGAGACAACAGTATGCATCCAACCATCCTAAAGTGCAGCAGCTGACCGTGCTCCTGTCCAAGTTGTTGGTACTGCAGTCCCTCCCTTTCCAAACGGTGGACTCTGCACCGTTCAGAGAACTAATGGTTTGTGCCGAGCCGAGATGGAGAGTTCCAAGCCGTAATTTCTTTTGCAAAAAGGCAGTACCAGCACTTCATAAATATGTAGAACAGAAGGTGGGCCAGTCCTTGAGCTTCTCGGTTTGTTCCAAAGGTGCACGGCAGCACAGACATCTGGAGCTGTAGCTATGGTTAGGGTTAGTAAATGTCCTTTATGGCCCACTGGGTGAATGTGCTTCCTGCCCAGGCACACCAACAACTTGGACAGGAGACGCCGCTTTCTCCTCCACGTTGTCAAACTGCGGCTCCTGCGCCAATGTCCACCTCCTACTCCTCCACCACCACCACCACCATCTCAGCCTCCACAAGTTCTGCTCCATCATACCACATGAGTAGGGCACAGCGGTGTCACGCAGTTCTACACCTGGCTTGCCTCGGCGAACGAAGGGGAGGAACTTCTCCGCGTCATGCAGCAAGAAATCGATGTGTGGCTTTCTCTTTGCCAACTGCAAATCGGAACCATGGTGACAGACAATGGGAGGAACATGGTGTCCACGCTGCACCGAGGAGGGATGGTCCATGCGCCCAGCATGGCGCATGTGTTCAATCTGGTTGTGAAAAGGTTCCTGAAGTCTTCCACCGATCTTCAGAAGATTCTGAAAATGGCCAGGAAACTGTGCATGCACTTCATCCATTCCTACAAAGCTAAGAACACCCTCCTCGAGTTGCAGTGGCAGAATGGCCTCCACCAACACACTCTGATATGCGATATTTCCACCCGTTGGAATTCCAGCCTGCACATGTTGGACAGACTGTATAAACAGAGAAAGGCCATTAACAATTTTTTGATGATCCAGGCGGACAGGAGTACTCCCCTGTGTAACTTTGATGTCAGCCAGTGGCAGCTCATGCGTGACACCTGCCGTGGCGACTACATCTCGCGGCCAAATGAGTCCGGTGGGGACTGAAATGGAGGAGGAGGAGGAGGACATTGGAGCAGAAGCATTGTCTCGTGAAATGAGTGGATTTTCTACCCAGGTGACAAGAGAGGAGGAGCAGGAGCAGCTGGAGGAGGTAGATGGAGATGAGGAAGACGAGGCAGATGACCCGCAAGCACCGTGGCAGTATACAGTGGAGATGGTGGCAGGGAGCCCCTTGGAGTCACTTGTGCAGATAGCCCGCAGCATGCTGATTTGCCTGGCTAGTGACAGCCGAATAGTCAGAATCCGGCAGAGGGATGACTTCTGGCTCTCCACCCTATTGGACCCTCGCTACCGGTCCAAAATGGGAGCCTTTTTCCTAGCTATTGAGAGGAAGGACAAACTCAAATACTATAGGGAAATCCTCCGTAGTCAGTTGGCCGCTGCCTATGTGTGGCATCGTCCCTCCTCTGACAGGTCTGACCGGGGGGTTCTTCAGCGCTCACGTACTACTGCCGCGGCTGCTGGGGAAAGGTGGGGGGGGGTAGGAGCAGTACCAGCTCCATCAGCAGCAGCCTAAGTCTGGAGTCACTGATGAGCAGCTTCCTTCATCCGCCTAGTGAGGAGGGCAGTCGCCAGCAGCAGCAGCAGGACCTGGAGCAAACCCTGAACCAACAGGTGGTGGCCTATTTGGACAGCACTCTGCCACCCCAGTTAGAAGATCCGCTGGACTACGGAGCAGTCAAACTGGATGTGTGGCCGCAACTTGCCGAGTTTGCAGTGGAGAAGCTGTCCTGCCCGGCCAGTAGTGTGGCATCAGAGTGGGTGTTCAGTGCGGCGGGGGCCATCGTTACCCCAAGGAGAACCAGCTTGTCCACGAGAAATGTGGACCGACTGACCTTTGTCAAGATGAATCAAGCTTTTTATTCCATTTAGCATGCTACGGGATGAACGAAAATCGCAATTCTCTGACTGTTTTTTGTAAGGCGCTCACTATGGAGCTTAAATAACATGACAAATTTATAGGGTAGGTAATTACTCACGCAGCATTACCAAATATGCATACTTTATTTATTTCTGATCTTTTTGGGGGCAATTGACGTTTGTAAAGGGGAAAATGGTGGTGTACGTGTTTTTATTTTGTTTTGTGCTTTTTTTACTTTTTCACTTTTTCCCAGGGCACGGGCGAGAATAGTGACATCACAGGCAGCTTGGAAGCTTTTGTTAGGCTTCCGGACTGCTAGGGAAGCCAGTGGCAGCCGCGATTATAGTTCCCTCTGTCTTTCCCTTAGCTGGCGCAATTGTGATTGCTCACAGCAGCTAAGAGATTAATTGCCTGCAGCTGGAGTGTGCTCTGGCCGCGGGCAACACAGCATGGCGTCAGCTGTAATATACAGCTGGTCCCACGTTGCAATCGTGTGGGCCCTGCTTGTGAGCCCGCACAATGTCCAGGACATACCTATATGTCCATTTGCGGAAATTTACTTCCCACTAGAATGTTCAGGTGCGTCCAATGTCAGAAAAGGGTTAAAGACTTCTCTGGTTTAGAGAATCTATTTTCACATATATTACTATAAAATTCTAAGTTCATAGAGTAGGAAATATTTTGGGTAGAGTGGAGAGCGATTATGAAGAGTGTCTCTCACTCTGGAGGATTTGTTCTGTCCCCCATCACACAGACAATTCATTGATTTGAATGAGAATTGTGCAGTACCTAACTTCTCTTATGGTGACGAGAAAGAAAGTATATACTTACCGCAAGATTTCCCCACAAATTACAGCTAATTTCTCGGGTCCCAGCAGTAAGACACCTTGTGATCAAACAATTGTCAGAAGTAGGAATTGACTGAAGTGCAGAATTCCTTTAAGGACAAACTGTAAAATTCTATGTACCTGTAGCACATTTGTATTACATTTCATTATCAGTACAAAATGTGTAATTTTTCCTTTATTATTTGGAAAATGTACATGGACCCATGTGCCATGCTGCTGCCAATTAGATGGAAGGGATTAGCATAATAAGACACGTAGGGGCCTGTGAGTGACAGGCATTGGGTGGTGTGACCAAGTTGTGGTTGTAGCCTCAGCTTCCTTATAAAATAGGTGTGTGTGTCCCAGATGTAGTGCTGAGGTTGATGTGAAGCCCATGTGTTGTAGCCTGTAAGACAGGTGGCTGCTGGTTCAGCAGTAATGAGACAGCGGTGCGATGGTGAGTTCACTGGATAGTCTTGAGTAGTGTTGAGCGATTATTATCGACAAAGTTGAAATTGGCATGGTTTTATGTTGATCGGATTTTTTCGATCACGCGATAATTTAGGTTAAAATCTGCGCATAATCTATTAATATCGCGCCATTTTTGGCGCTTCCTGTCATTTTGGCGGCCAGCAAATCAGCTTAGAGAATAGAGCAGGGTGAGCTGGGTGTGCGACGTCATGACTGGGATGTGTATGGTTGTGATTGGCTGGAAAAATCACATGACCTCATTTTACATAGAACAGCCCTTCTTTTTCATGATCAGTGTGTGTCTGTGTATCATAAGAGCTCGGTCTCTCTCAAAACAGCTCAGCGAAACTGTTCTATTTGTTCACACAGACAACTATGCTTTTAGCTGTGAACATTAGAACTTAGGTAGATTAGAGATTTGCAGTTTTTAGTTACTCAGGCTGAGAATTTTAAAGGAGCATCTAGCGCTGTACAGGGAGGGGGGGGGTTGGGGTTTCGGGGGGTGCGGGCGAACACAGACAGACAGGGGGCAGCGGCAGGCTTTTGAAAGGAAAGTGATAATTGGCAGCCCAGACTCTGTTTTGACCCTGCATTGAAATGGGTTTTTTTATTAACATTTTTTGGCCAGTTTTTGGTGAAATATTAGCTTGTATTTTGTGCAGTCTGTACTTATATTAGGATACAGATCTTTTCTAGTAACTGCAGGTGTATTTTGATAGGTGAAAACTCACCTTTTATTATCTGTAAAACGATTTAATAGGTTTTTTTTTCACTTATTGGGGGCAGCTCAGTTTTGTTAAAGACCCACTTTGTTCTTACAATAGGATACAGAACTTTTTTCTAGTCACTGCGGGTTTGTAATTTATAGGGGGCAAAAAAACCCACGTTTTTAAATTACCCCGACACAATTTAATTGGGTTTTTATTTCACTTTGGCAGGCCATTTTTGTTAAAAAGACCCATCTTGTAACGATATTACCATACCGAAATTTGCTAAAAATTTACAGTTTTATTTCATAGGTGCAAAAACCACCTATTATTAACAGTAAAACAATTTAATTCCGTGTTTTTCACTTTTGGCGCAGCCCAGCTTTTTTCAAAGACCCACTTTTTAAATCACAATAGGATACAGAACTTTTCTATTCACCTCAGGTGTATTTATAGGTGCAAAAAACACGTTTTATTATCCGGACACAATTTAATTAGGTATTGTTCACTTTGGCGCAGCCCAGCTTTGTTTAAAGACACACTTTGTACTCACAATAGGAAACAGAACTTTTCTAGTCACCGCAGGTGTATTTATAGGTGCAAAAAACACGTTTTATTATCCGTACACAATTTAATTAGGTTTATTTCACTTTGGTGCAGGCCATTTTTGTAAAAGAACCATCTTTTTACGGATATTTTCCACAAAATAAATATTCTAGTAATTGCAGGTGTATTTCATAGGTGCAAAAAACCACCTATTGTTAACAGTACACAATTTAATTCCGTGTTTTTTATTTTTGGCGCAGCCAGCTTTTGTTCCAACGACCCATCTTGTATTATATTACATACCCGAAATTTGCTAGTAAATTTCAGGTGTATTTCATAGGTTCAAAAACCACCTTTTATTATCCGTATACATTTTAAATAGGTGTTTTTTTTTACTTTGGTGCGACCCAGTTTTGTTCATAAAGCCACCTTGTACTTAAATTTGAATACAGAAATTTTGTAGTTTCTGTTGGTGTATTTTCATTGGTGCCCAAAAAACCCCCGTTTGTTATCCGATAATTTAAATAGCTGTATTGCTTTTGTGGTGGGGCCCTAGTTTTTTCAAATATCCACGTTTGTACGACAATTCTGGCAACTGTTTTCCATTTTTTCTTTGGTGCAAAAAACGCAATTTCTCATCGGTAATTCTAATAGTTTTATTGCGTCGGTAATCTCATTTGGCGCAGATAGCGCACTTGTATGTATTTTTTGAAAACTACAATTCCTAGTCTACGGGCAGTTGAAACCCCTGGGAAGGAAGAAACACTGTTTATTTTGTCTTTCGGTTTTTTCACCAACCGCATTTCACAGGATTCCTAGAAACATTTTAGTTTTTAATCCTAGTTGGCTGTAGGAAATTTAAGGGATTTAAGAATAGCGTGTTTTCCATCTTTTAATAAGAGACTTTCAAAAAAATTTTCCCTACCTTTTTAAATTTTATCTTTTTGAACATGGGGGTGAAAAAGCAGGGGTACGACAAAGGGGGAGTAGGAAATAGAGGTAGAGGTACAGAGAAGGGCCCCTTTCCCGGGTGGGGTGACAACAAATTTGCCAGCGGATCGCCGGTTGAAAGGACCGTCAGGCCTTTCATGCTGGGTCAGGGCCCTGTGAATCTCAGAAAACGAACAGCGTCGCCAATCTTTTTCTTCAGGGTTTAATGAAAATTTGCATCCAGCAGCTTCCCTTTCCCCGTCCTCCCCAGTAACGGCTAAATATTAGTCATCAGCACCCTCCAATATGAGGCGAAGGGCGGGCCCCACAATGTCCCTCGTTTTGACTGTGGAAAATTTTTTTTGGGTAAATGTGTTTGAAATGCAGCGTACTACAGGCCCTATTCAAAAAAAAAATGTTGTTTCTAACAAAAATTTTTTCTTCAAAATTGGGTCAAAAAGGGGGCTAAAGGGGTTCATGTTTTAAAATTTTTTGGGGGGGCATTTTGCTGTGAAATCCCACTATACTATATTTTTCCTATTCTAAAAAATGTGATTTCAAACAGACTTTTTGTTTTTAAACAATTGTAAAAGTGGCTAAAGGGGTAAATTGGTGCTGAAAAAACGGGGAATGGGTGGGACACTGTTAAGGGAAACACATTTTTGAAAAAATGACTTGTTTTTGAAAGGATCTTTAAAATAGCAAAGCAATTCCTGTAGTGAAAAAACCCATTTAAAAAATAAAATTTAAAAAGAGAAAAAAAGGGACGGGGTGGGTTTCCCAAACCCTATTTTTAAAAAGGGTGTTTTTCTAAATTAAACTACAAAAAAAAACTAAAATGCCCAAAAATAGCTGATTACAAATATTCCTCTAAATTTGTCCCAAAGGGAGGTACAGGAAAAAATTAACAGATTTGGGTTTCCCCGGGGGCCCAGGTGAAATTTTAAAAGGGACTCCTTTTTCCGGCATTTTTTTAAAATTGGGGGCTGCGGGGTTTGGGGGGCTCATGCTGTGGCCCAGGAAAAGGTATAGTCAATGTTCATTTTCAACTTAAAGGGTGGTTCAAAAAATCCTTTTTCCGGCATTTTTTTAATCTGTGGGTCAGATAGGTTTAATGGTGGGGAACTGGGGTACAGAACAGAAATAGCCCAATGTCCATTCCCAACAAAATGGGGTTTGAAAGACCCTTTTTTTCCGGCACTTTTTAATCTGGGGTTTCAGACAGGTTTAATGGTCATACTGCGTCCGGGAAACAGGCTTTAATTTCAATGCCCGGGGCAACAAAAAAAAGGTGGGTTCCCAAAGAATCCTTTTTCGGGGCCCCCTTTTTTAAATCTGTGGGCCCGGGAAGGTTTTAATGGTCATGTGGGGTTACGGGGACAGATATATTAAAACGCCCAGTTCAAAAAAAAAAATGGGGGTTCCCAAAGGGGAACCCCTTTTTTCCCCCACTTTTTAAAAATCTGGGGGGTATTGCAGGTTTGGGCTCATGCTGTGGCCCGGGACAATATAGTCAATGTCCATTAAACTAAAATGGGGTAAAAGGGAACCCCCTTTTTTCCCGGCACTTATTAACTGGGGGTTTCAGCCCGGTTTAATGGTCATACTGGGGTTAAAAAAAAAAAAGAAAAAGTATAGTCATATGTCCTTTTCAACAAAAAAAGGGGTGGTTGAAAGACTCCTTTTTCCGGCACTTTTTAATCGGGTGGGTCAGACGGGTTTTTAATTGGTCTTTACTGCGGTCCCAGGCCCGGGGATAGTCAATGTCCAGTTAAAACAAAAAATGGGGGTTCAAAGACTCCTTTTTCAGGCACTTTTTTTTTTTTTGTGTCAGATAGGTTTAAAAATCATGTTTGGTTTTTTTCGGGACGGGGGATATTTCAATGCCCAGTTTCAAGAAACATGTTTGGTTAAAAAATTCATACTGCTTTCCCCCCGGGGCACTTTTTTATTTGTGGGTCATGCGGTTTAAGGGTCATGTTTTGGTACAAGAAGGGGATATAAATTAGTTGTGACTTTTTTTTTTGGACTCTTGTTGCCTAATTTTTTTTTTCCCCAAAAAATTTGGGGCACGTACCCATTTTATTTGTTGGGGGATGTTAATTCCCGCTTCTCCACCCTTTTTTAGGTGTAAGAATGAAGGTTTTTTTTTCCTTCCCATAGATTTTAAAATGGCATGGGCGTTAATCTTTTATCGACTTTCAAATGGGAAATCGTTTTTGGATATCGACTATAAACCCCGAGGGACGATGGGTTAAACGTAATCGCTTCATCCCTATTTTGACTAAATTTTAAAAGTGGGTTTTCCTACTGGCTTTTTAGGGGGTCTGTTTTCACACCAAACTTCATGCTCCAAATGTTTGGGGCTGTGAGTAGTTCAAAAGAAATTGATGAATTTCAGCTCTGCAAATTTCCGGGATTTGAGCTGTTTATTAAGGGACATTGGCGATGGAGAGTTTTCAACAGCAGGGCAGAAGGTTATGGACCTCTAAAGAGTTATAGTTTGTAAAAAAAGTTTAAACAAGCGGGTTGCTTAGAATACCAGAAAGTAGGGGCCCCCCCAAAACCTACCACTGTAGTTCAAAAAAGAGAGGGTTGAAACCCCTTGGAAAAATTTTTTTAAAACTCCCGGGGAAAGAAAAAAAATCCCTTTTTTTTTTTGGGTGAGGATGTTTATTTAACTTTGCATATATGTTTAAGACTAATCAACTAAATGGAAATACCCCTTTAGAGGACCACTTTAGCTGAAAAAACACTGCCAAAGTCTGTCTTTCTATACATTTTTTATGAGACTGGCTTTGACCCTCCCAATAAAGAATAATAGCCAGAACCCTTTCCCAGGTCAAAAAACCCTTTCAGTGGTTCCGCAACTCAGAATCCAAGTCACATGACCCAGTGGCAACAGTGAGAAATCCTGTATTTAGCTACAGATAAGAAAAATTACTGGCACTACTGTAATCCAAGAATCAACTTCTACTGAACTTAAGGAAAAAAATAAATAAAAAACTGGAATAGTCCTTTAAGCCAAAACCGACCCTGCTAACTTTTGAAATTGGCCCGGTTGGGCCCTAGATGAAGTTTTGAGGCAAGGGGAAAACCCCTTTTTATTTTTCAGTCAACAAAACTGTAGTAGGGGTTGATTTTTGCAGGACAAGTTGAACTTTTAATAGCACCATTTAATGTACTAGATAATGTACCAGATAATACTGAAAAACTAATAAAAAACTCTTTCTGGTATTGAACTGGAAACAAAAAACTATTAAAATTGTAGGGTTTTTTAAGCACTAGGGAGTGCAATCTCTTTTATACTATTTTTTCCCGTGCTAATTCCTTTTTATTATAGTGTACAAATTTTTTTTGGTTTTCCCTACTTTCGACTGCCTAAGGCTAACAACATTTTCAACTTTTCAAGGGGGGGTTTTGGGAAAATTTTTATTTTGGGATTGGTTTCAAGATACAATTTCATAGACACTGCCAATCTACACAGTGTCTGTGACATGAACTCTTTACTTGTAAAACATTTGTATTATTAAAATTTTTTTGCATTTATTTTTTGGGGCTATTAGTGCCCTTCTACGGCAGTGGTATACTATGGGCCTGTTTCTGCTCTTTACATATGCTAGAATGAGCGGCTTCTTTGGACACCAAAAATGGGGACATTGTTTTATGAAGCACATGACCCCCAAAAAAAACTTAAACTGGGAAATTTTAGGGCACAAAACCATGCCACAGTTCTGTTTTTTGGGCCGGGACATGGCCGTGTTCCTGCTTCTGTCCTGTCCTTACGTGACGGTCTCTGCTGTGAACTGCAGATGTACCTGTGTTTTTGTCATCGTGAACTCTCCTGGCACCGTTGCTTACCCATAAGCGGTTGCTGTGCGGCTTTTCTTTTCCCTTGCTGGCCATGCTGCTCATCCATCTTGTACTGCGCCCGATTTCCTTGTTGCCCCTATAGAGGGCGGCAGCTTTCCTTAATTTTTCTCTCAAATTTTTTTCTCCCCAGTGTGCAATTTTGGGGGTTTGGGGTTCCCCTGCAAAAACCCCTTCCACCGGTGGTTATAAGCCCGCTTCCCCAATTACTCCCGGGCCTTTATCCTTGTTGTGTTAGTGTGTTGTTGTTTTTGCCCCCCCTTGTGGGATCAACAAAGTTTTTTTGGTTTGGGCTCTGCCATGTGTCCTTTTGAAACTTTGTCTGTAGTTTCCCTGCCATTTTTTGTCCTGTTTTGCTTTTGTTGGGGTCTGCCATGTTCCTTTTCTTAGTTTTTTTCTGTGAGTTTCCTATTTTTAAATTTTGATATCAGAGTTCTTGCCATGTTTTTTGCTGTTTTTCTTGTTTAGTTTTGTTTCCTTATTCCTTTGCCAGTGTGTTAACTTGTGTCTCGCTTTGTTCCCTTTCATGTTCTTGGTTTTTGTGTCCTGGGTTTTTTATGTTTTCCCCTTGGGGCCCCCATCTAGCCTTCCCTTTTGGGCAAACCGGCTGGCCTTATGTCTGTTTTGTTTTTGTTTAGAGAAGCCATCCTTTACCCTCAAAGGCTCTGTGGGAAGGGTGCCCAATGGTGCTTAGTTTTCGCCCCCTCGGAGAAGGCCCCCCCGTGATCCGTGGGTCCACAACCCGCGTTACCCACTCACTCGTTACACTTTTTAAAATTCATTTAAATTCCAGCATTTTCTTTCCCATGTCAATTTTTTTTAGCATTTTGTTAGTGGGCCGTTTTTCCCTTGGTTATAGTTTTCATCACAAAAAGTTTCAACATATAGTGGCTGCCCTGGAACCAATTAATAGCGTATATTGAGGGACCACCATATTTAGAAACTGCCAAGCATAAGTACCTCTTTGTGAGTGAAGACTAAATTCATTTAACTGTGCATCATTCCTATGCCATCTCCATCCAACAGGGCAGGCTCTGTTAGACAACTCATCTAATCAATGAAGTCTTTACACTATGGGGTCATTAGAGCATAATAAAACACCCTTCCTAAGGGGCCTTTTTAGGGAAAAAAAAAGAAAATAAGAAAAAAAACTTTTCCACAGTGATCTAAGGGGCTAGAAAAGGGTCATTTTTGATCCTTTTCCCGTTTGTGGAAAAATTTTAAACCCGTAAGTTTTATGTAAAACTGCTTTATATTACAAACCCCTTTTCACTGCTGTCGTATGATGGCACTGGAGCAGATTGGTCCTTGCCCTTTTGGGGGTTTTTTGGGGATTCACCATGGGAGGGTGGGGCCTTTAAAATTTCCCCCCCTTCAACACTTTTTTTCACCCCTTGGGTTGAACTTGATGGGCAAGGGCCCTTTTTTTAAAAACCCTACCCAAAATATGGGAACATATTCCTTTTATTCCCTCTTGTTTAGGGAAAAAGGGTGTAAGTAAAAAGGCCCTAAAATGCTGCAGGGCCCAAACACGACTGTGTATTTAATTTCCCGGGTTTTTTCAAGGGCTCCCCAAGCCAGTGCTGGAACGAAGGTATAGAAGGGAAAGGCAGTAAATTTTTTTTTGGGTTTTTTTTTAATTAATTTTTTTGGGGGAAAAAAATAGGGTTATGATTTTATTTTTTAAATAAGGAGGAAAACCCTGTTAAGGCTGAACAAAACCCACCTTTTCAATGGG
>JAODAL010039309.1:0-38148 GCA_025379985.1 Phyllomedusa bahiana
GACCCAGAACCCCCCTAAATATACAGACCCCCAACCAACCCCCAAAATTTTAAACAGATCCAGACCAAAACCCCTAAACTAATAACCCCCAGACGACCCCCAAACAATACAGACAACCAGACCCCTAAATTAAAAGACCCCAGACCAGCCCCAAAACTAACAGACCCCAGACCAAAACCCCTAAATAATACAGCCCCAGACAGCCCCCCTTTAATTTAAGACCCAACCAGAACCCAAAAAATAATACAGACCCCAGACCCCCTAAACTAATCAGCCCCCAAAACCGCCCCCCCTAAACTAAACAGCCCAGCCCCAGCCCCCTTAAAAAAAACGGATCCAGACAAGCCCCCCCTAAACTAATACAGCCCCCAGACTAACCCCCTAACAATACGGGGACCCCAGACCCCCAAAAATTTATCCCGACCCCAGCCCAGACCCCCTAAACTAATACAGACCCCAGCCCAACCAAAACTAATACAACCCCAGACCAGCCCCCCTAAACAAATTAAGACCCCAGACCAAACCCCCCAAAATTAATAAGACCCCAGACCGGACCCCCAAATAATACAACCCAGACCGACCCTAAACAATACAGCCCCCAACCCAGACCCCTAAACTAATACAGACCCCCCCCAAGACCCCTAAATTAATAAAAGCCCCCAAAACCAGATCCCTAAACTAAAAGACCCAGACCAGACCAAAAACTAATAAACCCCAGACCAGCCCCCTAATAATAACCCCCCAGACCAACCCCAAAACTATCAGCCCCCAGAAATTCCAAAACTAAACAACCCAGCCCAGCCCCCCTAAACTAAAGACCCGACCAGCCCCCAAAACTAAACACCCCCCAGCCCAAACCCCCCTTAACTAATAAGACCCAGACCAGCCCCCCTAAACTAAACAGATCCAGACCAGCCCCCATAAACAATACGACCCCAGCCCAGCCCCTAAACTAATACAGCCCCCCGGGGACCATTGACTTTCTTTACTAGCGGCCGAAAGAAGACATGTCACTTATCTCCCCCTGCGTCAATAATTGTATTTTACGGGGGGGAGGGAGGGTAATCCATATTCTCTAGAGAGCTAGAATTACCGTAATTTTGGCGCGCTTCCCCGTTTAAGGCAAAACGGGGGAAATGGCACCAAATTTTTCCCCCTGTAAAATAGCCCCCAGGGGAAATCAAAATATACCCTAAAAATTTAAAAAGCAAACAATATTTTGGGTTTTTTTAAATGACTGCACCGCAAATAAAAGTGCAGCTTGGGGGTATACGGATGTAACTAGGATCATACAGGATAAGGGGATGTATGTACAGGACTGCCCCACGAATAGTGAGGCAGCTCTGGGGTATAATACAGGATGTAACTCAATCAGTCAGGATAAATAAAGTTGTAAACGTGATGCACCAGCGAAAGGATGCCTCTGAAAATAAAACAGGATGTACTCGGATAGTACGGGGTTAGTAATGTATGTACATGACCCGCACCAGCAGAATAGTGAGCGCAGCTCTGGAGGACAATATTGGATTAACTCAGGATCAGTACAGGATAAGTAATGTATGTACAGTTTACTGCCCAGCAAAAATTTTGGGGAGCGCAGTCTGGAGGTTTTTACAGGATGTAAATCAGGAAACAGTAAAAGGGTAAGTAATGTATGTACAGTGACTGGACCAGCGTATAGTGAGTGCAGCTCTGGAGGATAATACAGGATGTAATCAAAGGAAACAGTATAGGATAAGCAAAGTATGTACAGTGACTGCACCCGCAGGAAAAAAAGTGAGTGCAGCTTGGGTTAAAATACAGGGGTGTAAAACCCCGGATCGTAAGGATGTTATTTTATGTACAGTGGGCTGCACCAGCAGAATAGTGAGGCAGCTTGAAATATAATCAGGATGTAACTAAAGGGAAAGTACGGATAAATAATGTATGTACAGTGACTGCACCAGCAGAAAAAGTGAGTTTCAGCTCGGGGGGGAAAAATACCCGAAAGTAACTCAGGATCAGGCGGATAAGTAATGTATGTACATGGGTGCACCAGCAGAATTTGTGGGGTGCAGCTTTGGAGGATAATACAGGGGTGTTTAAAAAAGGATAAGTATGGATAAGCAATTGTATTTTACAGTGGGCTGCACCGCGAATAGTATTTAGCCCTTTGGGGTTTTAATAAAAGGATGTAACCCCGGATCAGTACAGGATAAAATAATGTATGTACAGTGACTGGGACCCGCAAAAATAGTGAGTGCAGCTCGGGGTTAATACAGGATGAACTCAGGAATCAAAATACAGGTAAGTAAAAGTATGTTTCACAGTGACTGCAACCCGCAGAATAGTGAGTTGGGGCTCTTGGGATTAATACAGGGGTTTTAACTCGGGGATCAGTACAGTATAAAAATAATGTACGTTACGTGAGTGGCCCCCGCAGAAAAGGGGAGTGCAGCTTTTGGAGGATAATACAGGATGTAAATTTAGGATCAGTACAGGAAAAAAGTAAAGTTTGTACAGTGGGGCTGCACAGCAGAATAGTTTAGTGCAGCTCTGGAGGATAATACAGGAGTAAATTAGGATTTAGTACAGGATAAGTAAGTTGTTCAGTGACTGCACCAAACGAATAGTGAGTGCCCGCTCTGGAGTATAATACAGCATGTTCAGGATTTAGTAAAGGATAATTTAAAGGGATGTACCGTGCCGCACCAGCAGAAAAGTGGGGGCAGTCGGAGGATAATTTCAGCATGTAATCAGGATCAGTACAGGATAAGTTTGTAAATACAGTGACTGCACCACAGAAAAGTTTAGCGCAGCTCTGGAGGATAATTTCAGGATGTAACTCAAAGGGTCAGTACAGGATAAAATAAAAATAATACGTGCTTTCACCCCGCGAATAGTGGGGTGCAGGGTTGGAGGAAAAATACAGGGTGTAAAGTGAGCGCAGCTCTGGGGTATAATACAGGATAAAAACTCAGGATCAAGTAAGGATAAGTTATGTATTTTACAGTGACTGCACCAGGGAGAATAGGGGAGGGGCAGGGAGTTTGGGGGATTAAAAACAGGATATAACTCCCCGGGTCGAACGGATAAGTAATTTTATTTTACACAGTAACTGCACCAAAGGGGAAAAAAAAAAGTGAGGCAGCTTGGGGATAATAAGGATGTAACTCAGGATCGTTTAAGGGATAAGTTTAAAGTTTGTACAGTGACTGCACCAGCAGAATAGTGATGCAGCTCTGGGGGATAATACAGGATGTAAAAACAGGATCAGTGCAGGATAAGTAATGTATGTACTTTGACTGCACAGCGAATAGTGAGGCGCTCTGGAGTTTAATCAGGAATTTTAAATAGGGTCAGGTTTCGGAAAAGTTATGTATGTAAGTGACTGACCCGCAGAATAGTGGTGCAGCTCTGGAGGATAAAACAGGATGTAACTCAGGATTTTAGGGCAGGATAAAAATGTATTTTTCAGTGACTGCACCGCAGAATAGTGAGGGGCAAAATTGGGGGATAATACAAGATGTAACTCAGGAAACCGTCAGGATAAATTATGTATGTTTCCCCGTGACTGCACCAGCAGAAATTTGTAGTGCAGCTCTGGGGATAATTTCAAAGGGTTTAACCCCCGGGTATTTCAGGATAAAATAATGTTTTTTACAGTCACTGGGAAAGCAGAATAGTGAGTGCAGCCTGGAGGATTTAAAACGGAGTAAATCAGGATTGTACAGGATAAGTAATGTTTGTACAGTGACTGCAAACAGCGAATTTGTGAGTGCAGCTCCGGAGGAAAAAACAGGGTGTAACTCAGGATCAGTACAGGATAAGTTTAAAGTATGTACGTGCGGACCAGCAGAATAGTGGGGTGGGAGGGTTGGAGGGATAATACAGGATTTTAAAAAACAGGGTCAGTACAGGATAAAGTAATGTATTTACGGGCACTGCACCAGCGAATTTGTGGGGAGCTCCCGGGTATAATACGGGGTGTAACTCCCGGGTCAGTACAGGAAAGTAAAAATATGTCCCGTGACTTTCACCAGCAAAAATAGTGGGGTGCGCTTGGAGTATAATACAGGATGTAAATCAGGATCGTACAGGATAAATAATGTAAAAGACACGTGACTGCCCAGCAGAATTTGTGAGTGCAGCTCTGGGGATAATCCCGGATGTAAATCAGGATCAGTACACGTTAATTATGGGATGTAAGTGACTGCCCCAGCAGGAAAAGTGGGGTGCAGCTCTGGAGGAAATTTCAGGGTTTTAACCCCAGGATCAGTAAAGGTTTAAATAATGTATGTTCAGTGACTGCACCAGCGAATTGTGAGGGGCAGCTCTGGGGGATAATTCAGGATTTTAACTCAGGATCAGTACAGGAAAGTAATGTATGTAAAGTGACTGCACCCGCAGAATAAATGAGTGCAGCTCTGGGGGGATAATACCCGGTTGTAACTCAGGATCAGTCACGATAAGTTATTTTTTGTACGTGATGCACCAGAAAATAGTGGTGCAGTGTGGGGAAAATACAGGATGTAACTCAGGTAGTGAGGATAAGTAATTAGTACACAGTGACTGCCCCGCAAAATAGTGAGTGCAGTTGGAGATATTAAAGGATGTAACTCGGATCATACGGAAAAGTAATGTATGTACAGTACTGCACAGCGAAAGTGAGTACTCTGGAGGATATACAGGATGAAACTAGGTCCAAATATTCTGCAATGTATTTTCTAGATGTTTTGTGGTGCACAATAGGTTTTATTAACTTGTTTGGCAATGATCCATTTAAGTGGCCGTACATAATACTGATGTTTTTGAGAACTTATTTAGATGCAGCTGATTCGGACCACATCGATCGTTTGGCCATAAAGGTCTCGGGGGAACCCTTTTAAAAATGTGTGCAGAATGCGAGATGTTCTATTCTGGATACAAATCCCGGGGATTCCTATAAACAATTAAAAATTTCCCGGGGGCTTCCAAAAATCAAAAAACCCTTTTGGAAAAACTTGCACAAACGTTTCCTTTTAGGGGGGCCGGGTTGGGGCGGCGGGGAGCCGAGGTTATAAACCTAAAAGGGAAATCTGGATGCAAAAGAACACAACGACACAATTTACTTATCGCGTAATTCGAGACCGTGAGCGGTGAACCCCACCATCCGGGCCCCAGGGGGGACATTTGGTTACCCCCTGAAAAGGAAAGTAAACATTTTTGGAAGCTTTAAACCCTTGAAAGGGAGGAGTAACTCGTGTTCACCCGGGATAACCACCAATCTGACGTAACATGTGCGCAATTTACTGCGGGGCCCCGGGAGGCCAGCCCCTGGGCGGCACACCCGGACCTCATGGGCAGTTTTTTCCTTGTTTTAACCCTTCCTGAGCGGGTCTAATTTTTTGGGCTTTGTGGTTTTTTTACTTCTCCCCTTAAGACCCTTTAATTTTTGTTTTCTTTTGTTTTCGTGCACGTGGGGGTTGTTTTTGCAGAATAAGATATTTTTTTAATGGCGTCTTTAAACCCGTAATTGAAGTCTGGGAAAAACCGAAGAAAATCAAAGTGTACATGTTTACAGTTGCAAATATTGCAAATATGGCGTCTTTGGTCTAAATTATGTGTTGTCTGTATTCTGCAGGTGATAGGATTCCACAATCCAAAGGGGGCAGCCCCTGGGTTCGAAAAGGATAGGGACTGAAGGTTTTTTTAAAGGGGGTTTTTTTGCCACATCTAATTTTGGTTAGGATCCCCCAAAAATTTGGGGTATTTAATCACTTTTCTAATTTTTGTCATTAAAAAAGGAAGCCTCTGAGGCTACAGCCTGACTTACACCCTTTTTTCCCTGACTGTTTTTTTAGATAAGCCGGGAGCTGATCTGGCCCGCTTGCGTTTTTTTGCCTTCTTTTTGATGACAGGGAACATGAATGGTTTTTAAAGGGGACTGGGGGAATAGACCCTGTGTTGCTGTATAGGGAACCCAGGTTGTAATGTTATTTCTGAGTAAACATGCAGAACCCTGTCAGCCCCCTTTCCCCAAAACCATCCCTACCCTGGCGTAGGGGGGAAAAAAAACCCCTGTCCTGGTGGTTAGAAAAAAATTTTCTCAATACAGAGATGTATCGGAAGTGAAGGGGAGGTGGAGCGATGACATCAGAGGGGGTACTTGTTTTTTTAAACACAGAAAAACAACGCCCCTTTTTTCAAGCCTCAAAAGGGGGGAGTATCAGTGTTAGGTGAGGAACTCACTTCTTGGCAAAAACCCTTTAAGTTAAATTTGTATGTTGTGGAAAACAGGTAGATTTTTTAAAATTTTAAACCCAGGCAAAAGGTTTTTTTTTATTTTTGGATAGTCCCGGGGGAAAGGGTTTTTACATTTGTTTGTGCCCGTGCCCCTGTTAAAAAGATTTCCCCTCATTTTCAGCTCATGTGTGTGGGCATACTGGAGCTTGCGTTCCCACTACTATTGCTGTGGAAAATGGAATACAAGTCCAGATGCCCCCTAAGTCTCCGTTTGTAATGGGGCGTGTAAAATGGAAAGGTGTAAGTCGGGGACCGCCTGTACTTGTTTTTTTGTTGCGTTTTATTTATTTTTTTTTAAATCCGTGCTTACTCTATTTATTAAAAATTTCCTGCCCCGCCAAATTTTTTTCAAGCAATACTTTTTTGTTTTCCCCCTATGGGCCCGATATGCTGCCTATTTTGCGGCTTGAAGTGTACTTTTTATTGGAACCGTTTTGGGATAGATGCAATTTTTTGATTTGATTTTTAGGGGATATGTCATGTTCAAAAAACACAATTTTGGAGTTTTTATTTTTCTTCTACAGTGTGCAGCGCATGGGATGTTCTATTTTAATAGATCAGACTTTTATGGACGCAACAATACCAATTATGTGTCGCTTTTTTTATTTTTTTATTTGCAATGCCAAAAGAAGGGTGATTTGAACTTTTTTTTTTATAATTTTAAAACATAGATATATATATTTTTTTTACATTTATATTGAGTGCCCCTAGGCTAATTGACCCCTAGTAAGTTCGATCATTGTACACCCTTCTGCATTATACTAGTAATGCAGATGGGTGTGCCAAGATGGAGGCTCTATTACTTCCTGCCTTAAGCAAGAAGTAATAGAAACGGAAACATGGCAGCTATGGAAGCCTTCAATAGTGTGGGGGTGTCAATTGGAGGGAGGAATGGTGCTCAGTTTCGCATTTATTTAGATGCTGCGGCCGCCATGGCTGTGGTCTTTCAAGGGTTAAACAGCAGGGATTGGAGCCAGAGCTGCCTCAGTTCCCTGCTGTAACAGCTGGCTTTCCATAACGGCAGGGGCTAAGGTTTTTGGGGCCCTAAGCGGTGATAAAAAACCCGTCATGGAGAGAGTCGAGTCGGGCCCGGGATTACCAGAAAAACCCGTCATGGGAGGTTGGTTGCTGCAACGGGAAATTACCAGGTCGCTACTTTCTTATGGTGGCAGCTCGGGTACAGAGCGGAGACGTGTGCGCCGGCCAACAGAGGAGTGTGGAGGAGCAGGATCGTGGATAGGTGAATCTCTGCTGGCAGTACGAGCGCACACGCAGCCTGGCATGCAGGCCATGGAGCCACTCGCTCCTGGCACCAAGGGAGAGGGGACACGAGGGCGCCCATGTCTCAACATGCGAGCTGCAGCACCGCTCATAAAACCTGCTGTTAGTGGCGCGTGCCAGCTGCACTAACAGAAAGAAAGAAAGAGAGAGAAAGAAAGATAGAAAGAAAGAAAGAAAGAAACAAGAGAAAAAGAGTGACTAAGTGAAAGACAGAAAGAGAGAGTGAGCGAGATATAGAGAGAAAGAGAACGAGCATGAAAAAGAGTGAGTGAAAGAGAGAGAGCAAGAAAAATAAGGGGGAAAGAGAGAAAAATATATGAAGAGAGACATAAGGGAAGATAAGAGAAGGGGAGAGAGAAAAAAAAGGAAAAAGAGCGAGGGAATGAAAGGGAAAGAAAGAGACAGAAAGAGAGAGAAAGTGAGAGAGAGGGAAAGGAGAAAAAAATTTTATTAAAATGAGAGACACAGAGGGACAGTCGAGAAAGAGAGAGAGGTGAGAGACAAAAAGAGAGAAAAAGAGCGAGAGGGAAACCGAAAGAGAAAGAGAGAGAGAAAAAAGGAAGGGGGAAAAGGGAGAGGGGAGAAAGGGAGTGAGAGGCAAAGAAAGACAGAAAAGAGAGAAAGACGGTTAGAGGAAAAAAAAAGTCGTGAAAAGAGAAAGAGAGAAAATGAGGTTGAAAGAGAGACACAGAGAAAACAAAGGAAGTGACGAGTGAGAGAAAAAAAGAGAGAGGGGGGAAAAAAGTGATGGGGAGAAAAAGAAGAGTGAGAGATAGAAAGATAGAGAAAGTGAGAAAAAGAGATTGAATGAGAGAAAGATAGAGAGGGGACACACAAGGAGTTCCAGGGAGTTGAACTTTTCGGGGGATAGGATCATTACTCTAGGGTCAGACACTTGTTCGGTGCAGGATATTTTTTGCGTTTGTCACTTTGTTCTCTTTTCTGTAGCATTTTTTGCACGTACATTTCTGGTGCCTTTTTTTTCCATCAATATTTTGTAATGTGGAGAAAAAGTCCAACAACTGCATAAAAAACACAAACCACTTGTATATTCTGGTGAAGAAGAAAATAAATCTGCAGCTTTATGGAGAGAAAAACACTGCAAATTGTGTAAGAAATGTTACCTCAGCAACAAACATGCACCCAAAGGCGAGAAAAATTCAAGGGGAGAGCAGGCGTAAAAGTAAATTTTTCCCGATTTGCCAGTTAACTTCTAGCTAATATCTTGCAGGTTTTGCAAAAAAATACTTGATACAAGAACGTGTTTTAAGCAGCGATTTTGCTTCCTTAGATTTTGCAGCTTCAGCAGCTGCACAATGTTTTTTGTTGGCTTCAGGCATTTTTTTCATTGCATTTTATGTAGTATTTATTGGCTGAATGTGTTAATTGGTTCATGTAGTTTTTTTTTCTGCATTTTTTTCTGCAGCGACAAACAGCTCATCTGCTCCATTTCATTATTTGCATTTGCTTTTTTGGGGGGCAGAACAAAGAAAAAAATTACTGCAGGTTTATGGAGAAAAAAAAATATTACAAATGATTATTGCATGAATATTGCATGAAAAAACCTTACATTACCAGCAAGCTGACAAAACAAACACATCCACTGTACAAAGCTACATGCAAAGCCAAAAAACACTGTCTGAAGAGAGTTTAGTACACAGGTGAGTCACATTATTATGACCACTTGTTACTTTTGGCGTCAGCAGCGCGCAGCTCGTGAAGGAAGTCCCGTGTGGTTGCTCTTTGGGTATAGAAGGTGTGATAGGCTGTCTGCACACCTCTCGTTGCTGTCAAGGAGCAATTTATCAGAGTTGGGATGATTATCGGCTTTCGGGCGCAGGGTGGTGGTGTGTCTGACACTGCGCAGTTTGTGACTTGTTGGCGGCTGCTGTGGTGAAAGTGTCGTCAGCGGAGAAATGGCGCCAATGTGAAGAAGAGACGTGAAAACTGCAGACACCACGCGCAATTGATGTGAGAGGGAAACAGCGGCTACAAAGGTGGGAGAGGGAAGAGGACACAGGGGAGCAACTCATTGCCAAAATTAGCCTGGGGGTGACCAGATGTGCGATCTTAAAACAAGAGGGTCCTTCTAAAGTATGGAGCCCCCGAGACAGTCGGATGTCATGAACCTAGGATAACCCTACTGTGTATGGGGCCCCGGAGCAGATGGATGTCACTGCACCTCTGCTAACCCTACTGTGTATGGGGCCCCCGGAGCAGACGGGTATGTCACTGCACCTCTGCTAACCTACTGTGTCATGGGGCCTGGAGCTGTCGGATGTCACTGCACATCTGCCTAAACCCTAACTGTGTTAAGGGGCCCTGGAGCAGACGGATGTCACTGCACCTTGCTTAACCCTTACTGTGTATGGGGCCCGGAGCAGGTCGGTCGATGTCACTGCAACTACTGTAACCTTAATGTTTATGGGGCCTGGAGCAGACAGATGTCACCGCAACCTATGCTAAACCATACTGTGTAAGGGCCCCGGAGCAGGACGGGTTGTCACTGCACCTCTGAT
This sequence comes from Phyllomedusa bahiana, assembly GCA_025379985.1. NCBI lineage: Eukaryota > Metazoa > Chordata > Amphibia > Anura > Hylidae > Phyllomedusa > Phyllomedusa bahiana. Next base: position 10,065 of record JAODAL010039309.1, read on the forward strand.
AAACCCTGTGTATGAGGACCCGGAGCAGCAGACGGATGTTCACTGCACTCTCCTAATTACTGTGTATGGGGCCCCGGGCAGACAGATGTCCACTGCACCTTGATATCCTACTGTGTATGGGGCCCCAGAAGCAGAGGATGTCACACTGCACCTCTGCTAACCATACTGTGTGATAGGGCCCCGGGAGCAGGACGGATCGTCACTGCACCTCTGCTAACCCTACTGTGTATGGGGTCCTGGAGCAGACGGATGTCACCACACCCTCTGATTACCCTACTGTGTATGTGGCCGGGCAAGACGGATGTCACTACACCTCTGCTAACCCTACATGTGTATGGGTCCCCGGAGCAGTCAGTTGTCACTGCAACTCTTGCTAACCATATGTGGTATGGAGCCCGGAGCAGACGGATGTCATGTACCTCTGTAACCCTACTGTGTATGTAGGCCCCGGAGCGACGGATGTCACTGCACTCTGGCTATCCTACTGTGTATTGGCCCCGGAACAGGACGGATGTCACCTGCACCTCTGCTTGACCCTACTGTGTATGGGGACCCCGGAGCAGACAGATGTCACTTGCAACTCTGCTCCCCTACTGTGTATGGGGCCCTGGAGCAGTCGGATGTCACTGCACTATGCTAACCCTACTGTGTATGGGGCCCCCGGTGCAGATGGATATCACACGCACCTTTGCTAACCTACTGTGTATGGGGCCGGAGCAGGACGGATGTCACTGCAACTCTGCTAACCTCTGTGTATGGGGCTGTATCAGACGGATGTTCAACCACACTCTGCTTACTCTACTGGTTACATTGGTTGGAAGAGCAGGACCAGACCAGGACTTCCATGTGCTAATCTCGTCTCTTATTCACCATTCCCCAATTGAGCATGTGGGACCCCTGGATGCTGGTGTTGGCTCTATGGAGCCTCCAGCAGCTGTGTCCCCTGGATGGTGGTGTTGGCTCTATGGCCCCTACAAGCAGCTGTGGGGTTCCCTGATGAGGGTGTTGGCTCTATGGACCCTCCAGCAGCTGTGGAGCCCCTGGATGATGGTGTTGGCTCTATGGCCTCTCCAGCAGCTGTGGGGCCCCTGGATGGTGGTATTGGCTCTATGGCCCCACAGCTGCTGCTGTACCCCTGGATGGTGGTGTTGGCTCTATGGCTCCTCCAGCAGCTGTGGGAGATCCTGGAATAGTGATATTTATTTGGCCTCTATGGCCCCTCTGCAGCCTGTGGAGTCCCTGGATGGTGGTGTTGGCTCTATGGCCCCTCCAGCAGCTGTGGGGGCCCCTGGATGGTGTTGTTGGATCTATGGCTCCTCCAGCAGCTGTTGGGGCCCCTGCCTGGTGGTGGGTGTTGGCATTCTATGGCCCCTACCAGCAGCTTTGTGGGGCCCTGGATGGTGGTGTTGCTCTATGGCTCCTCAGCAGCTGTGGGACCCCTGGATGTTGGTGTTGGTTATAGTCCTCAGCAGCTGTGGGGCACATGGATGTGGTGTTATCTCTATGGACCTCTAGCAGCTGGTGGGAGCAACCTGGATGGTGGTGTTGGCTCTATGGCTCCTCAGGCAGCTGGTGGGGCCCCTGGATGGTTTGTGTTGGCTCTATGGACCCTCAGCAGTGTGGTGGCCCCTGGAATGGTGGTAGTTAGGATACTATGGACCCTCCAGCAGCGTGGGCCCCTGCGATGGTGATGTTGGCTCTATGGACCCTCTAGCAGCTGTGAGATGCAGTCAGCTGCAAATATCGAGGACAACCTTCCAGGACCTTATGGAGTCACTCCCTGCCCATCTAGCTACTGTCCGTACTCCACATAGTGGTCACTCTGGATATTAGCTGCTGGTCATAATAATGGGACTCAATGCATTCTTAGCAGTGCATATTGCAAAACTGTCCCCTATTACTCTTTGTAGATAATTACTTATTTCTCAGTTGAAATAATCCATAAAATCAAACTCTGTAAGAGCCAAGAAAAAGCAAAAAAAACTCCCAAGAGGAGACCGAGAACTTCCAAGGGTTCAGCTATATTGTTATCAATTTAATAGCACGATACATTAGAGAGATGAAATGTGAAGAGTCACAGATAAAAGCTCACTCCTGGGATCGATAACCCAGTAAAGCATGGCGGCAGGAGGCCGGGGCCGGAGTAATAGCCCCACAATACAATTTAAAGCTTAGTTAACTTTCTATTTACTGGAGTCAGTCATGTGGGATGATAAATAAGGCGTCTTGAGGATCTCACTCGGTTCTTGGACGTAGCTCTTACTAAAGTAAAACACTCATGTTCTCTGAGCTTGCGGAGTATTGCCTTCCTTACCTGGAGTCGCTCTTTGTCCCAAATAGAGACAGAATGTTGCACATACTTACCAACTCCCCCGGGGTTGTGCAGGAGGTCTCTAATCAAATTGAGGACGTACCCTTCTAGACCCTGTAAGTTCCCCTGAGAGAGTTGGAGAGCCTCCCGCAACCGTGTGGCTACTTTGAGGCTCTTTGGAGCAGCACCTAGATTTACTGGACGCTGGATAGCCAAACTTAGTGACAGCCCCGGGAGGCAAAAGTTCTGGCTATGCTACTGCATCCAGAACTGACCTGGAAGACCAGGTGGACCTTGGTGGAACCTGATTCTGACATGATAAGACCAGACGTTTCTTGAGGTCTAGAGAAGGTTCGTCTCTAAAGTTGACATTTGAGCAGATAAAATGATCCATTCATACAAAAACAGCAGGGTCCATGGTGCCTAAACAGGAAATTGCTTTAAAAGTCAACTGAAATTCTTCTCTGGTCACCATTGAATCCGGTATCAGTAGAAACTCTAGTAAACCCTAAGCTAATTGTGGGCTGTGGCCACCATATACCTCCCATGGTGGCCAGGACTGGAAGCTATGAGGTTACATAGTTTGTAAAGCTGAAAAGAAACAGAAGTCCAGACAGTTCAGTCTATTGTCCTAAAGTGTTGATCCAGAAGCAGGCAAGAACCCCATGAGGTAGAAGCCAAAAGTCCTTCCCGTATCCAATCTTGTAATCGGCATAAATCCCTAAATCAACGACCTAACAACCAAGTAATCCATGAACCTTTGATGCTCCCTAGCCACTATATACCTCTTTTGTTGGCTTGGACTGGAAGTTATATAGTTTGTAAGGTTGGGAAAAAGACAGACGTGCATCCAGTTGCTTTTATTATTCTACATTGTTGATCCAGAAGAAAGAAAAGAAACCCCATGAGGTAGATGCCAATAGTCCTCATTTTAGGGAAAAATTGCTTCCCGATTCCAGTCCGGCAATCACAACAAATCCCTGGATTAACAATCCAGTGACCAAGTAAACCAGAAGTTATTGGTGGGATCTTGGCCATGGTAAACCTCCCCTGGTGGCTGGGAGTGGAAGTTACACTGTTACTTAGCTGGAGGGAAATCCCAGGGGGCTACCCCTGATGTGGCTACTCATGGTGACAGCCAAAGTTCCAGATGGAGGACAGCAGGAACTGGCAGAGGTGACGGGTCACAGGCAGCAACTGATGACAGGTAGATGAGTCCCAGGCAGGTAGCAAACTGGTATAGCGGCAGGTAACAGTAGTGCAGGTAAACACAGGAACCAGAACATCAGCAAGTAACAGACATCAAGCAGAGGTCAGGATCAATGTGGAGACATCACCAATCATCAACAAACTGACCCAGAGCACAGGCAGGAAGCTCCTTAACTCCCAGGTCATGAAAGGTCATTGGCCAGGTAATTATGTACTGTCTCTTTAAACCTCGGCGAGCCGGCGCACGTGCACCATAGGGATGGCGCATGCGCGCGCAAGATGCCAGGAGAAGCGAGGGTCAGAGCAGGGACAGGGGCCACAACTAAGACACAGGAATGTCCAGAGCAGAGACCGCGGCATGGACTGTAAGAGGCAGAAAATTTTAAATGAGTTGACATAAAAAACTACCACGTTTAAGCACTTTTTTTGCCGTGGATTTTGGTGCGGATCTGTGTACAAAAAACTCAATAGTGCTCTACATTTGAAAAAACAAATCACTGAGTTAAAAATTCTCAGTTTCTGTGTAAAATACTGTTCAAATACTCTGCAAGTTTTAGGATTCAGAATCTGATGAGTATTTTGTCCTCTGTCGTGTGGACCTACTCTAAGGCTACGTCTACACAGCGCTGGTTTACACTCGTATTTTTAAGCAGATTCAGTATTTAGAATCTGCAAAAAATCTGACTATAAATCATCCCCATAGACCTCTGTAGAAAATCACTGATTGCTGTATATACAAATAGGCAGGAAGGTGGCGATCATGTGATTATCGGGGGTTGGTAGTTGCAGATGCTGCTGGGTCTTATCAGATCCAGCATTACAATCAGTGCTGGGGGCTGTCTGTGAATACCCTATAATTTGAGCTAATATATCAGCCCCAAATAACAGGAAAATCACCAACACAAAAAAATTGTTTTGTAAAAATGATTCCCCCCTCCATCCCTCGAGTGACACAATGACAAAACTTATTTTAGCGCCATTTATGCTGTTTAAAAAAAACAAATACATTAAAAAAAAAAAAAGGCAAACAAATCTGATGCATAAATTACATAAAAATAAAACCTTATATATAATGGAAAAAAAGATGAAAAAATTAGTAGAATAACCAAGTGTGAAAACACATTAAACGCCCGCGTCTGTTAAAGAAAATGAGCCTGATCAGGAAGAGGGGGGGAAATGACCCTGTCAGGAAGTGGTTAAAGGAACACTTTGGGCAAATCTAATATATCGCATCATGTCTAGTGTGGGGGCGGAGCATGACACACAAAATAGAGAGTCTCTGTGTCATGCCCCGCCCATTTAGTCCCTGCACTGGACACAATTGTATCCTTTTTCCCTCGGAATGTTCCGTTCACTCTGGAATGTTCTTGGTTTTCTGGTCAGGGCAGGACCTCATTGTCATATAAGATGTATAACTCGCCTCCGCCAGCCTAAATTTATTGCTCGTGCCCTGGACAGGTCCTGATTGCATTACATAAAACGCGTGGCTGCTTCTTACGGAGAGATGATTGAAACGTGCAGTAGAAACCATAGTGGGTGATATCAGGTAATGCATGCATAGGATTTGTGCTTTCAGGGACATTGTATTACAGAGCCATGGACGGGAAAACCCATCATTCATGTGAATGGAGCAGTCAGTATTTATTGCCGTCACTTACACATTACTGCTGTTATGTCGAGGCCGGGAACCAGTCTGCGCTTCCAAAAAATTATTTCTACTCCTATTTAGGTAAATGGTGTCTATATTATATCAATGTGTTATATCTCACTCCAAAAACCTGCATAAGGTGGACCTCAGATGACTTTCTTAAAGGGGTGTTATCAGGGTTGGACTGGGATGCCTGGGTCCCACCAGTGGAGATAATTATTGGCACTCACCAGTGGAGTTGATTCTTGAGGCCACCTGTGGAGTTGATTCTTGGGGTCTCCCAGTGGCGGTGGTTCGGTGGGCCCACCACTGAGTTGATTATTGGGTCCCACCAGTGGAGTTGATTCTGGGGTCCCACCAGTGGAGATGACTCTTGGGACCCACCAGTGGAGATGAATCTTGGGACCCACTAGTGATGTTGATTCTTGGGGCCCACCAGTGGAGTGGATTCTTGGGGCCCACCAGTGGAGTGGTTTCTTGGGGCCACCAGTGGAGTTGATTCTTGTGGGCCACCAGTAGAGTTGGTTCTTTGGGCCCACCAGTGGAGTTGATACCTGGGACCCACCAGTGGAGTTGATTCTTGTAGCCCACCAGTGGAGTTGAGTCTTGGGGGCCACCAGTGGAGTTGATTCTTGGAGCCCACCAGTGCAGTTGATTCTTAGGGCCCACCAGTGGAGTTCATTCTTGAGGCCTCACCAGTGGAGCTGATTCCCGGGGCCCACCTGTGGAGTTGATTCCTGGGGCCCACCAGTGGATTATTGGGGTTCACCAGTGGAGTTGATTCTTAGGGACCACTATTGGAGTTGATTCTTGAGGCCCATTAGTAGAGTTTATTCTTGGGTCCCCTCAGTGAAGGTGATTCCTGGGGCCATAGCTACTGTACATAACTGCACATGACCATACACAAGGGCCCACTAAGGGTTTCCTCTACTCCCCTGTGGACCAGTGCAAGCATGGGAGAAAACTTATTTAGAGAGAACATACAAACTCCATGCCCTGGGGGAGGTCCAAATGCCCAGACCACCACTGATTTCTACAAAGACATAACAAGTGACCATGGGCCCATAGCAAGAGTAAGGACATTTAGGACACGAAAATCCCCCCATCTTGCATTAGGCCTCTATTGATGGCTCCTTAGCAGCAGCTATGATATGGTAGCTAGAAAAATGTGCCCCTTTATTTTTGATAAGTTAGCAGTGTACAAGCATTAGGTTTTTTATCAGCCTGTACTCAGCTCTGCCCTGCACTCCTACGATTAGTGGAATATAAGCAATCACAGCCGAATGGACACATGTAATGATACTGATATTAGAGTCTAATAAGATAGAGAACAACATAGCTTGCTATTTTAATCATATTTAATGCAGAGTTAAGTTGCAATATTGGAATATCAGAGCTAATGTGGTAGCAGGAACAGCTGAGTCATGGTTGCAGTAGGAACGGCTGAGTCGTGGTTGCAGTAGGAACGGCTGAGTTGTGGTTGTAACAGTAACAGATGAGTTATGGTTGTAGCCTGAACATCTGAGTCGTCGTTGTAGCAGGAACGCTGAGTCTAGGTTGTAGATAGGAAAACGGCTAAACGTGGTTGCAGAGTAACGTTGAGTTGTTGGTTGTAGCAGGAACAGCTGAGTCGTGGTTGTAGCAGAAACGGCTGAGTCGTGGTTGTAGTAGGAACGGCTGAGTCGTGGTTGCAGCAGGAACGTCTGAGTTGTGGTTGTAGCAGGAACAGCTGAGTCGTGGTTGTAGCAGAAACGGCTGAGTCGTGGTTGTAGCAGGAACGGCTGAGTCGTGGTTGCAGCAGGAATGGCTGAGTCGTGGTTGCAGCAGGAAAGGCTGAGTCGTGGTTGTAGCAAGAACGGCTGAGACGTGGTTGTAGCAGGAACGGCTGAGTCCTGGTTGTAGCAGGAACGGCTGAGTCGTGGTTGTAGCAGGAACGGCTTAGTTGTGGTTGTAGCACGAACGGCTGAGTTGTGGCTGTAGCAGGAACGGCTGAGTTGTGGTTGTAGCAGGAACGGCTGAGTCATGGCTATAGTAAGAACGGCTGAGTCATGGCTATAGTAAGAACGGCTGAGTCGTGGTTGTAACAGGAACAGCTGAGTCGTGGTTGCAGCAGGAATGGCTGAGTCGTGGTTGTAGCAAGAACGGCTGAGTCGTGGTTGTAGCAGGAAGAGCTGAGTTGTGGTTTCAGCAGGAACAGCTGATTCGTGATCGTAGTAGGAATGGCTGAATCGTTGTAGCAGGAACGGCTGAGTCGTGGTTGTAACAGGAACAGCTGAGTTATGGTTGCAGCAGGAATGGCTGAGTCATGGTTGTAACAGGAACAGCTGAGTTATGGTTGCAGCAGGAATGGCTGAGTCGTGGTTGTAACAGGAACAGCTGAGTTGTGGTTGCAGCAGTAACAGCTGATTCATGATCGTAGTAGGAATGGCTAAATCGTTGTTGTAGCAGGAACGGCTGAGTTGTGGTTGTAGCAAGAACGGCTGAGTTGTGAATGTAGCAGGAACAGTCGAGTCGTGGTTGTAGCAGGAACAGCTGAGCTTTCAGCAGTATCGGTGGACCCGAGGACATTAGAACATAGCTCCAGGGCTGAGGACAAAAGATTTAAGTTACAGGTCCAACACCCAGGATTCACACAAGAATCAGGGTTCACAATGTAAGACTTTGAGGTTTAGGGTACTGGACATAGGCCTGGATCAAGGACTTAGGGTAGTCACTAAGATTCACAGCTCAGATTACAGGATCAGGTCAGTTCCGGAGTTCACAACTCAAGCTTAGGTCTATGAGTGTTCAGGGAAATATGATAATTAGCCATGTTGGTTTGACACAGGTTCATCGCGAAAAAAAATTGGGTTTGAGACATTCCAAAGCCAATTTTTTTCTCTTAGCATATTCCTATCCCTAACTTTAACCCTAACCCTAAATTGGAATTGTTTAAGAGGTTTTAGAGGGTTGACCTATTAGTCCAGAGATGTGATGCTCTTGTTGCGATCTAACTTCTCATTCGATAGCCTTTCCAACATTACTTTTGGTTACTTCAATGTAGGCCCTATATTATGGAGACTGGACGTCACATCTAGGTATCCTAGCATTTGGCCTATGTTAAAGTAACAAGAAGTGATGTGGAACATGATGTCCAACTTTTTCCAGGTGTCATCACACTGGACCTATGGTGAAGTAACTTGAAGTGACATCGGACTGGAGGTTAATCCGCAACAAGAGTTCTGCATCACCGGACTGGTACATTAACTCTAGCTAGGGTTTTGGTTATATTGATTGATTTTGATTGTCGAATTTCACAGAAAAAACTATTTGGGCCAATATGAACCTCTCAGATTTGGGTCAAATTTGGCGCAACACTTGTGATAACTAATTCACATAATCCAGAAAAATGGTGTACAGGAGGAACATATCTGTGGGTAATGTAGGGCAGCAATCAAAGTCAACAGTCACAAAACACATCCAGGGCTAAGACAAGGCATTTTGGTGCCTTTGGTCTTTGGCAGGTTTTAGTAGGGGCAGTAGCATTGCAAACCTTGGGGTCTTCAGTAGGCTCTCATCACCCATAACTACTTGTTACCACCTTGCAATTGCCATGCGAAGGATGGGATAAAAAGGCGAAAGTGGGCGCCCCTTTCCTGCTTAACTGCAAAGATGCCGTGGTTGCGTTGCCCTTGGGATTTAAGTAGTTATTTCCAATCCCGGCTATTGAAGGAAGCTGCTGGCTGTAAATGATAGCTGGTATTCACTGGGTACGAATACTCCATGAGTACTTGCGTCTCCTTCTTGACAGGTATTAGTGGTCTGCCTTTCTGTCATCCCGGCCCTGAACAAATCTCAGTATGCATAAAACGCAAGATCGAAACACAATTCAAACAAACAAGACAAAATGGCAAGATGGATTTCTTGGCTGGGAAATCCAGAGTTTAAGGGCGTCTTACAATAGTTTTAAATACTCCCCTGCTGTCCTGAAATAAAAAATATATATATATATATACTCCCTGCTGATGACATCACATACATCACTCATGTGTCCATGAACTAATTACTGCTAGATTTTTGTACAGGACGGTTCTTGGATGAACCTTTTTTTAAATTAATTAAATAAATGTGAGGATTTTGTATATTCATTTGGTGCTGGATTTACAAGTAGTTCTTGAAATACCTATGGAGTGGAGCATGACCATTCCTGGGATGATGGGTAGGCAAAGGTAGGCGACCGCCAAACTCAGACTGGCCAACAGAAGAATAGAGGACACTCCTGATGGGCCCCTGAGCATGGTAGACCTGGAATTGTCTTTCAACTACATATATATCCTCAGAAGAGGCAAAAAAGCATAGAAATAGAGGTAAAAAGCAAAGGCAGAGTATAAGAGGTATGTATAGTCATTTACAGTAGCTGTAGGGTGGGCCCCTAAAATAAACTCTACCGGTGAGCCCAGAAACAGCTCAACTGGTAGGCCCTCAGAATCAACTCCACCTGTGGGCCATAGGCATCCTAGTTGGGCACTGGCGACCGCCTAGGACGCCAACTCATTCCAGGCAGAAAGAGGGCACAATGAGGTGTGGATAGGGCTAAATTTTCCATTGGGGGGCAATACATGCCTTATGTGCCTAGGGCACCAATATACATTGTCCTAGTCCTGAGAATGACACATTGATTAAAATTGACTCCAATGGGGATACCCAAGAGAGAAGGCCTTGTACCAAGCTCTATGTATTAGTTCTGCCTGGAGTTCTCCTTTAAATTAAGTGTTCACCTAAAACTTCCCATGTTGTAAAAAATAATTGAAGTGAATAAAGTGCAATTAATAAAAAAAATGATGTAAAGAATAAAGCAAGGCGACTGACATCGAAGGTAGGATATGCTTTGAGATGTCATCTTCAGAGTCTTCCAGGCTCCGATTTGTGTGAAGTGTTTTTATGGATGATTAAACAAAGCTTGTTTTCCCCGGAGGCTTGAAATAAAATTGTAGACCCTGCTGTCATAGGGATTATTGATCCCGCTCTCTGTAGACTTCTGCTCTCTTAAGAACACTGAAAGGTCTGAGCAGCACTTGGGCTTCTGAGTTTTCTAGAATCCTGGGCTTATGTGACGAATCATGAGACCAGGATCAATAATGCTCCAACCTCTACAATCTCGAGAATTTTCAATCATGGTTGCTTCCTATTTGAATCACGACTGAAAAATGTCAATCAATAGACTTTAACTTGCCCAAAGGTCAGAATACTATTAAAAACTGGGGTCATCAGCAAGGGCATCGGGAAGGAGGAAAGACTTCATTAATGCATGCTAGAGTTGGCTAGATTAGGAAGTAAAGAGCTAATAGCAGGAAATGTAGAGTCATCAGTAGGAAGAGCAGGGTCATCAGTAGGAAGTGTAGTCATCAGCAGGAAGTGTAGTCATCAGCAGCAAGGCAGGGTTATCAGCAGGAAGCGCTGAGTCATTATCAGAAACTGTTGGGTCATTAGCATGAAGTATATCGCTATCAGCAGGAAGAGCTGGGTCATCATTAGGAAGTGTAGGGTTATCAGCAGGAAGAGCTGGTTCATCAGCATGAAGTGTAGGGTTATCAGCAGGAAGAGCTTGGTCATCATTAGGAAGTGTAGGGTTATCAGCAGGAAGAGCTGGGTCATCAGCAGGAAGTATAGGATTATCAACAGGAAGAGCTGGGTCATAAGCAGGAAGTGTAGTGTTTTCAGCAAGAAGAGATGGGTCATTAGCATGAAGTGTAGGGTTATCAGCTGGGTCATCATTAGGAAGTGTAGGGTTATCAGCAGGAAGAGCTGGGTCATCAGCAGGAAGTATAGGGTCATCAACAGGAAGAGCTGGGTCATCAGCAGGAAGAGCTCGGTCATCAGCAGGAAGTAAGTCATATAACTGAAAATGCTGATTTATCATCACAAACTGCTAGGTCATAAGCATGAAGTATAGGGCTATCAGCAGGAAGCGCTGAGTCATTATCAGGAACTGCTGGGTCATCAGTAAGAAGTGTAGGGTTACCAGCAAGAAGAGCTGGTTCATCAGCCGGAAGTATAAGGCTATCAGCAGAAAGAGCAGGGTCATCAGTAGGAAGTGTAGGGTTATCAGCAGGAAGAGCTGGGTCATCATCAGAAGCTGTTAGGTCATTAGCATGAAGTGTAGAGTTATCAGCAAGAAGAGCTGGGTCATCAGCAGGAAGTGTAGAGTTATCAGAAAGAAGAGATGGGTCATCAGCAGGAAGTGTACGATTATCAGCAGGAATAGCTGGGTCATCATCAGAAACTGCTAGGTCATTAGCAGGAAGTGTAGGGCTATCAGCAGGAAGAGCTGGGTCATTAGCAAGAAGTGTAGAGTTATCAGCAAGAAGAGCTGGGTCATCAGCAGGAAGTGTAGGGTTATCAGCAGAAAGAGCTGGGTCATCAGCAGGAAGTAAAGTAATTATTAGGAACTGTTGGGTCATTATCAGAAGCTGTTAGGTCATTAGCATAAAGTGTAGGGTTATCAGCAGGAAGAGCTGGGTCATCATTAGGAAGTAGTGGTTCATCAGCAGGAAGAACGGTCATCATACTGAAAATGTAGGTTTATCATCTAGAAGAGCTGGGTTCATAACATAGAAGTGATATGGCTATCATCAGGAAGAGCTCGTTCATCATTAGGAAGTGTAGGGTAATCATCAGGAAGAGCTGGTTCATCAGTAGGAAGTGTAGGGTTATCAGTAAGAAGAGTTAGGTCATCAGCAGGAACTATAGGGTTATCATCAGGAAGAGCTGGGTCATCGGCAGGAAGAACTGGGTCATTAGCAGGAAGTAAAGTCATATAACCGGAAATGTCGATTCATCATCAGAAACTGCTAGGCCATTAGCATGAAGTGTAGAGTTATCAACAGGAAGAGCTGGGTCATCAGGAGAATTTATAGGGTTATCAGCATGAAGTGCTTGGTCATCTTTAGGAAGTGTAGGGTTATCAGCAAGAAGAGCTGGGTCATCATCAGAAATTGCTAGGCCATTAGCATGAAGTGTAAGTTTATCAGCAGGAAGAGCTGGTTCATCAGCAAGAAGTTTAGGTTATCACCATGAAGAACTATGTCATCAGAAGGAAGAGTAAAAGAGTCATTAGCAGAGAAAGCTGGTTGTGATCATCAGAACTGTCTGAGGTATTGCATGAGTGTTGGGTTATCAGCAGAGAGAGTTAGTCTTCACATGGAAGTGTAGGTTATCATCAAGAAGAACTGGGTCATCAGCAGGAAGTCAAGTCATTATTAGGAATTGCTGGATCATTAGCATAAAGTAAAGTCATCAGCAGGAAATGCTGGGTCATCATCAGAAACTGCTAGGCCATTAGCATGAAGTGTAAGGTTATCGGCAGGAAGAGCTGGGTCATCAGCAGGAAGTATAAGGCTACCTGCAGGAAGTGCTAGGTCATTGGCAGGAAGTGTAGGGTTATCAGCAGGAAGAGCTAGGTCATCGGCAGGAAGTGTAGAGTTAGCAGCAGGAAGAGCTGGGTCATCAGCAGAAATTATAGGGTTATCAGCAGGAAGAGCTTGGTCATCATTAGGAAGTGTAGGGTTATCAGCAAGAAGAGCTGGGTCATCAGCAGGAAGTATAGGGTTATCAGCAGAAAAAGCTGAGTCATCATGAGAAATTGCTAGGCCATTAGCATGAAGTGTAGGGCTGTAAGCAGGAAGAGCTGGGTCATCAGCAAGAAGTGTAGGGTTATCACCAGGAAGAACTATGTCATCAGAAGGAAGTAAAGTCATTAGCAGGAAACGCTGGGTTATCATCAGAAACTGCTGGGTTATTGGCATGGAGTGTTGGGTTATCAGCAGAGAGAGTTAGGTCTTCAGCAGGAAGTGTAGGGTTATCATCAAGAAGAACTGGGTCATCAGCAGGAAGTCAAGTCATTATTAGGAATTGCTGTGTCATTAGCATGAAGTGTAGGGTTATCAGCAGGAACTATAAGACCATCAGCAAGAAGAGCTGGGTCATCAGCAGGAACTATAAGGCCATCTGCAAGAAGAGCTGAGTCATTAGCAGAAAGTAAAGTCATCAACAGGAAATACTGGGTCATAATCAGAAACTGCTAGGCCATTAGCATGAAGTGTAAGATTATCAGCAAGAAGAGCTGGGTCATCAGCAGGAAGTGTAGGGTTATCAGCAAGAAGAGCTGGGTCATCAGCAGGAAGTTTAGGGTTATCAGCAGGAAGAGCTGGGTCTTCAGCAGGTAGAGCTGGGTCTTCAGCAGGAAGTGTAGGGTTATCAGTGGAAAGATCTGGGTTATTAGCAAGAAGTGTAGGATAATTAGTAGGGGCAGAAGTACAGATTCATCAGCAGAAAGTAAATGGTCATCAACAGGAAGGATAGTCATCTGCAGGAAGTGTCAAAATCAACAAGAAGAGCAGAGTCATCAGCAGGAAGTGGTGATTCAACAGTAGGAAGTGTAGTCGTCAGCAGGAAGTAAAGGGTCAATAGCAGGAAGTAAAGAGGAATCAGCAGGAAGTAAAGGATCATCATCAAGAAGTTTAGGGTCACCAGCAATGAGTGTGGGGTCATCAGCAGAAAGATTAGGGTCATCAGCAGGAAGTGTAGAGTTACCAGCAGAAAATGTAGGGTCATCTGCAGGAAGTAAAAAGTCATTAGCAGGAAGTAAATGGTCTTCAGTGGAAATTAATTGCTTATCAGCAGGAAAGGTAGGGATGGCCCAAATCAAAATTTTCTACTCTAAGCCATGGTTGGTAACATTGACTGGAAAGTGACACTGTGCCTGGAGTGAGGAGGTGATCTTCATCGGAAGTGAGGCCACACAGGAGCAACGGAATGAAAAAGTCAGAAGATAGGCCATGCTTGGAACGAGGAGAGACTGAGGGCATGGGGGGATTTTAAGTTAACTCCTAAAAGGCAGTAAATAAAAAACCTTACCCAAGCTTAGGATAAGGGATAGCTTTAGGGTTAGGGCTAGAGAAATCAAATTGAATTTGGAATGTTCCAAAACAGCATTTTTTTCACAGGTGCAGTTGAGCCAGTTTCTAACAGAGCAGGGCCTTAGTCATCACCAGAAAGGGATGAACGGATTGTGTAGAGCCATCAGCAAGAAGAGTGGAGACTTTTGCATCAGGTGAACAAGAAACTAAAGGCAGTAAAGGGTCCTTAACAGGAAGTGTAGAATTATCAGTGGATTTATTCTGTACAACTTCTATAAGTGCAACTTTACAATTATACCAAAATGAAACCACAAGGGAACTACTATTATGAGTTTATCAAAAATACCTATCTAAAGTTTCATTACTTTGGCTATTGCTCTCCGCCTTCACCAAAGAATATTGACTGGGTTAAATGCTTCAAACTCCCCTAACCTGCTGGCTCTCAAAGAATCATGACTTCAATATCTAACACCACTTCCCCATCTGCTCTAAGGGCAGGTAAGCTAGAAGAGTAGACGCACTTCTTTCCCCACATTGCACGTTTCCAGGCTGGTCCACTCCTTTGAGGTTCCTAAGAGTGGTGACTGACTCCGGACCCACCCTGACAGGTTCCTAACCACTTTGCCGTCTAACTTCTTCATTCTCTGTCTTGTTACAGTGAGTTTCACTGTTGGAGACTTTAACATCCGCATCAACAACCCAATCCCTCCACAAGCCTCTCCTTAGGTCTTTCAAAAGATGTTCATTCTCCTACAAAGACAGGACTTCACTTCATCTGGTCTTCTTCTGGCCCTGTTCAGTTTCTGACTTCTTCACCACCTTTTCTCCTTTGCAATCTCAAATTTCCAGTCTCCTCCCCATACACCTATTCATCGAACATGCAAAACTTTACTCCTGGACACTTTTCAGTCTTCTTTGTCCCCAATTTCTTAATTCTCTGGTGCCAATGATTACAACGCAACTCTCAAAAGTTTCCTAGACAAGGCAGCACCTCCCAGGCGTAGGACCTCTCGAAAACCGCAATGATACTTTGTTATTATATGATCATTATTGTTTTTAAGTCTGTTTCTGTTTTTATTGATACTTCC
This sequence comes from Phyllomedusa bahiana, assembly GCA_025379985.1. NCBI lineage: Eukaryota > Metazoa > Chordata > Amphibia > Anura > Hylidae > Phyllomedusa > Phyllomedusa bahiana. The sequence continues at coordinate 25,218 of JAODAL010039309.1, forward strand.
CAGAAACTTTAATTGAAGGGAGGGACTCAGGTGGCAATAGATTCTGTAATTGGTCAATTTTAATCAGTCATTTCAGCCCCTCCTATTTAACCCTTTAACGACCACCTACCATCTTTTGACGGTGGGAGGTGCAGGTCCTTCTTCTGAAGCGATGCCAAGAGACATCGCTGCAGATAAAGGGGTTTTTACGGCTTTCAGCTGCACGAGGAGCAGAGCTCTACTTAACAGCTCCGTTCCTAGGAAACCTCCGATCCCCAGGAGCTTAACCCTTTGATGGCCGTGGGTCTGTGACCTCATGAATATGCTAGTACATTACTAAGTGTAAAAAAAAAAAAGTTAGTTATCCCTTAGGCTATGTTCACACGGCTTAAAATGGGACGTATTTCAGTCCGTAATTACGCGTCAGAGTGCGCAAATTACGGCTGGAATACGTCCCAGTCATTACGGTAATCCACAGTTCTCATAGAGAACTATGGATTACGTCTCCTGTGAATGTGAATTACTAGCGGCGTATACGTGCCGCTGGTAATGAAAGTCTATGTGCTGGCCCCCCGCTCCCGCCCCTGCTCCCGCCCCCGTCCACACAGCATAATTGCGGGGCATAATTACGCCGGCAAATAAGGTGTGTGAACATAGCCTTCATAGGATTATAAAAAATACTTTAAAAATTGTAGAAAAAATAAATAACATAACTAATTACATAAATTTTTAATAAAAGGTTATTGTGCTTACATTACACACACAAAAATACACATATTAGGTATCTACATGACCGTAATAACCTGTTGAATTTATCTAACCGGTTATTTAGTGTAAAAAATAATTTAAAAAAAAAAAAAAAATTTAAGAAATTCTCGAGCAATTTATTTGTAAACTTAAACTATGTCCCCCCCCCAAAAAAATACAACTTTTCCTTCATAAAACAAGTCCACATACAACTTAAAAGTTCAGACTGTAGAAACACAAGGAGATAAAAACTACAAAATTTGAAAATGTAGTACTTTTTATGCCTGGGGCTTAAGAGGTTAATCATTGCATCAAGTTAGTATATGCACGGTACAACTAAGGCAATATGCTGAAACGCGTTAGCAGACAGTTATGGAATGTACGCCTGTTTTTTTCTTTTTAAATGACTAAATAAAAGTCCCTTTTTTGTTTTTTTTTTAACCTGACGCCTTGGATAGTATTTGCTGGTGCCGGATTCCTTTTTTGCCTATTGTCAGGACAGGGTGGAGCTCCCATCTGCTCTGTGCACCGCAGCGGAGAAGATTGTCTGAATTCGATCCTATCGTGAGCGATTTACTTTGTTGAACTTGGGGATAGATGATTTTAAATTTTAATAGATCGGACTTTTACGGACGCTGCGACACCGGTGATGGGTAACTTTTTTATTTTTTTATTTGTAAAATGGCGAAAGGAGGGTGATTTGAACTTTTATTATTTTTTCTCCTCATACTACATTTTTTTTTTTTACTTTAAATTTGAGTCCCCCTAGGGTACTTGACAACTAGGGGCACAATTGTCTGTGCACCCTTCTGCATTGTATACACAATTGAGAAGGGAGTACAAAGATGGCGGCTATGGAAGCTTCCAGGCTTCCAGCTGTCATGTTAACGCATCATCACCCCCAGACAGGTGTCTGCTGCAATTAGAAGCTGACACCAGCCCCCTATGTAGCAGGATTACTGAGTAAGCCCGCTACATAGGAACTTGCCGGTATCAGGATATACCCATATATGACATGGTCGTAAGGGGTTAAAGTTAAAACTGACAACATCCAACATAAAATTATCTCACAGTCTACAAGTGTCTTCCATCCCCTACCCGCTCCCATCTCCTCTTCTTCAGTTTGACCCCATAACAACAAACCAGTCCCTGGGCTCCTCTCTTCCTCTCGTGCTAGTGCCTGACTAGGTGATCGCACTGTCTTCCATCACATCTCATCTGCTCTGTTTCCCCAGCTGTCACTACTTGACCCCTCCTGCACTGTTATCTGTCAAGCTGTCTCCTAATCTGCCCTTCATCTCTAAACTCCTGGAACTCTTGGTCTACTCTCGCCTAATCAGCCATCTCTCTTCTGACTCTCATTCATCTCAAAGCCCTTACAGTCTGGTTTCCTCATTCTACAGATACGGTACGTCCTCCACTAAATTATCTCCTAATGGTTAAATGCAACTATTCTCTATAGATTCTAAATATTGGCCTTAGGGATCCTGCTTTCTCTTAGCTTTCTACCTACCCCTGTAACCACTCGTTCAATGTACCAGTTGCTGACTCCACATCTCCTCTTCTTTACCTATCCTTTTGAAGTTCCTCAGGGATCAGTCCTAGGTCCTCTCCTCTTGCTGATAAGGTTCCTCAGGGATCAGTCCTAGGTCCTCTACTTCTGCTGTTGGGGTTAGTCAGGGATCAGTCTTAGGTCCTCTCCTCTTGCTTTTGGGGTTCCTCAAAGATAAGTCCTAGCTTAACTGTTCTTGCTATTGTGGTTTCTCAGGGATCAGTCCTACATGCTCTCCTCTTGCTCTTGGGGTTTCTTAGGGATCAGTCATAGGTCTTCTCCTATTGCTGTTGAAGTTCCTCAGGGATCGGTCCTAAGCCCTTTCCTCTTGCTGTTGGGGTTCCTCAGGGATCAGTCCGAGGTATGCTCCTCTTGCTGTTGAGGTTTCTTGGGGATCAGCCCTAGGTTCTCTTCTCTTGCTGATAAGGTTCCTCAGGGATCAGTCCTAGGTCCTCTCCTGTTACTGTTGGGGTTCCTCAAGGATAAGTCCTAGCTTAACTCCTTTTGCTGTTTGGGTTTCGTAGGGATCGGTCCTAGGTTCTCTTCTCTTGCTGTTGGGGTTTCTTAGGCATCAGTAATAGGACCTCTTCACTTGCTATTGGGGTTCTTCAGAGATCAGTCCTAGGTTCTCTCTTTTTGCTGTTGGGGTTCATCAAGGATCAGTCTGAGGTCTTCTCCTCTTGCTGTTGAAGTTCATCAGGGATCAGTCCTAGGTCCTTTCCTCTTGATGTTGAGGTTCCTCAGGGAACAGTCCTAAGTTGTCTCCTCTTGCTGTTGAGGTTGCTCAGGGATCAGTCTTAGGTCCTCTCCTTACTGTTAGTGTTCCTCAAGGATAAGTCCTAGCTTAACTCCTCTGGCTGTTGAAGTTTCTCAGGGATCAGTCCTACATACTCTCCTCTTGCTTTTGGGGTTTCTTAGGGATCAGCCATAGGTCCTCTTCTCTTGCTGATAAGGTTCCTCAGAGATCAGTCCTAGGTCCTCTTCTTTTGCTGATAAGGTTCCTCAGGGATCAGCCCTAGGTCCTCTCCTCTTATTGTTGGGGTTCCTCAAGGATAAGTCCTAGCTTAACTCCTTTTGCTGTTGGGGTTTCTTAGGGATCAGTCATAGGCCCTCTTCTCTTGCTATTGGGGTTCTTCTGAGATCAGTCCTAGGTCTTCTCTTTTTGCTGTTGGGGTTCCTCAGGGGGTAATAATCTTCAGATATCACATGTCCTAGGGGGTAATAATCTGCAGACATCATATGTCATAGAGGGTAGTAATCTGCAGGCATCATATGTCCTTGGGTAATAATCTGCATGCATTATATGTTCCAGGGGTAATAATCTGAAGGCATCTTATGTCTTGGAAGAGTCGCTTGTTGTGAATGATCTGGACATGCTTGTTGATCATAGATTACAGAACAGCATGCAGTGTCAATCAGCTGCCTCTAAGGCAAGCAGGATAATGGTATGTATTAGAAGAGGCCTGGACTTGGGATGTAATATCACCACTATATAAAGCATTGGTGCGGCTGTATCTGTAATTTGCTGTTCAGTTCTGGGCACCAGTTTCTAGAAAGGATGTAATAAAGCTAGAGAAAGTGCAAAGACGTGCAACCAAACTTATGAGAGGAATGGAGCATCTTAGTTATGAGGAGAGGTTAAAAGAATGAAACTTATTTAGTCTTGAGAAAAGATGACTATGTGGAGACATGATTAATTCATAGAAGTATATAAATGGCACCTACAAAAAGTATGGAGAAAACCTATTTCATGTAAGACCCCTTCAAAAGACAAAGGGGGCTCTCCCACATCTAGAGAAAAAAAATCTCCATAGGAGAAAAGTCTTCACTGTGAGAACTGTGAATCTGTGGAATAGCCTTTCTGAGGAGCTGGTCACAGCAGGAACAGGTGAGGCTTCAGGAAAGACTTAGATAACTAGTTACCACTAAATAATATTACTACTTATACAGCCATATAAAACATCTGGATCCAATCTGATGGCAACTGGGATAAGGAATTAAATTTTCCTTTAGGGCAGATTGGTTCTTACCTTAATGGGGTTGTCTCACTACAAGGATTGCTGCTTTTTATGTTGAAGATTTTGCAAATACAAGTCACTTTCCCCTTATTTGTCCATTAACAGTGTCCTACCTATTCCTAGATATAATAATAATAATAATAATTTTTATTTATATAGCGCCAACATATTCCGCAGCACTTTACAAATTAGAGGGTGTACATACAGACATTACACATTAAAAGAACTTACAAATGAGACACGAGGTATGAGGACCCTGCTCGCGAGAGCTTACAATCTATTATGGTGTATGGGTGAGACAAAGGGTTAAGAAGTGCTCAGTTTACTATGGTCCAGCCATGTTACATCCCCTCTTGTATGGGTTGAATCAGCTCCTCAGGTCGCTATAGCTACAGACCTGTTTGATGTCTCCTAATAGGCTGCCAGTGCTGGTTGCTATAGCTACAGACCTGTTTGATGTCTCCTGATAGGCTGCCAGTGCTGGTCACTATAACTACAGACCAAGTGTCCTCAGCAGCTGATCACTGCCAGCCCATAGTAGCCAGTAAAGTCAGTAAACACATTCCTGAATTCAAAAATGAAACCAACACAGCAGGACTGTGGTAAGAGAAATCAATGTAGTGGGACAACCCCTTTAAGGGTTCCACAGTCTGTATCAGTCGGGGAAACAAAACTTAAAAATTCTACCTCTCCCTTTATCCACATCTTTTCCAACCCTTGAGTTCTGGCTATTTTCACAGGCAGAAAAAAAGGTGGTTTCTGGAGATATCTTTGAGGTGCAGTTGACCTGTGCATGCAAGTGACTGAATATAGAGGACATGGGACAGAACCACACAGTGGGCACGCTGCCTAGAAGCATTGGTAGGACAACACACTAAAATGAAAATATCAAGTTAAGCTAGATTTGTAGATGGAAGAAACTCAAGAAATTCAGTTTTCTGTGGTACTTTCAGCTCAGTTGTTTTTTTCGTGCCAGCGCTGCCTTCAAGTCCCAAAGCAGCCCTGACTGACACTAACCCCCTCTCCATATTGCCCCTGAACTTAATACACAAGGGGTACTGGGAAGAGCCAGGTTACTGTGATCTAATGTAATGATCTACTTCTGGGGCAGCTGTGGAATGCTATTTTTAGGGTAGTAAGGGACCAATATCCATGGACCTTTCCATCTTGATGGTATCAGCCTGCAGATTTCGGTTTTAGCTTGTTGGTTATGAAAAGAGAGAGGGGACCTTCTGTTGTTGTTTTTTCATTTGTTTAAATGTAAAAGTAGCCATTTCATTATTATTGAGCAATTTACCACTTGTAAATATACAGTATATAATATGACTAATACACTGCACAGCTTTTTAGCTTTTCCTTCTCTTTACAATGGCATTTGGCAGAATTTCTACTTTGTATATTTAATCCATTTAAGTAAATCTGCTATCTTAATCCCTAATCCTGTTACAATGCGCCTATTGTTTGACACTTATGCTTGCTACTGTACAGTAGCAAGATCAAGAAGGACGTTAGACAAGGATGTGTGCTCTCTCTCTTTCTTTTTCACCTCTATGCAGAAGTAATCACGAAGAAATAGGACTAAGATGATTCCAGTGTTGGGGTTCAGACAGTCAGAAGAGCCATGAGTGATCTGAGATATGAGGATAATACAACCCTGGTGGCCGAGAGTGAGAAGGACCTGGAAAAGATGAGACTACCTGACAATGAAGAAGATCAAGATCAAGACAAGTACCCAAAAAAAACATCCACATAAAGATCAACGATGAAGGAATAGGAGTGGTCATAGTGGTCACATAGAAGTGGTTTTCTCAGATCCCTCATTGATCACAGTGGTGATCCAGCGTGGATTAGCCCTGAGGTTGTGCAGCCATTGGGAGCATGGACCATGGAAGGACAAGGACGTCTCAGTCACCACCAAAGACTGATCACTGCCATTGTTTTCCCGATCGCTGTGGGACGTGGACGCTCATGAAAGCAGAGAAGAGAAAATCCATGCTTTTGAGCCGTGGAGCTGGAAAAAACTACCAATCCCATGGACTGCCAGGATCACCAACAAAGTTGGTCTTCATCATTAGAGATGAGCGAGCAGTAAAATGTTCTAGTTCGATTAGAACCCCGAACTTTAGTGAGTTCGGTTCGAGGTTCTATTCGAACTAGAACCCCATTAAAGTCAATGGGAGAAGATGTTCTGGTTAATTTTTATACCTATACAAGTGAGGAAAAGCTGGAATTACCATCCATAACAGTAAACTGGATACGTGGAACAACTTAGGGCCACATGTATGAATCCCACCGGGTCGGGGCGCACCTTTCCGCCAGTTTCCCGGCGGAATCTGTGCCTGATTTATGTTGGGGCCGGGGCGCGCTCATACATAGCATGTAAAGTCCGCCGCGCCTCGCCAGTGTTTTAGGCACAGTGCGGGTCCGAGGCGCAGTGTTGGGCTGCGCCTATGATTCGGCGCCGGAGGTAGTGCGGTCATACATGCGGGGAAAAGTTTCCTGTGTCTCGCCAGTGTGTGTGGGGCACAGTGCGGGGACATGGGCGCAGTGCGGGACTTAGGGCCGTGCGGGACTGCGCCGAAAACAGTTCCGATAGAGACAGGCTGGACAGCGAGAAATCATTCCAGATGTCGGGGCGGAGTATGAATCAAAATCACCTTTATAAAGGCGGAAAAAAATTCTCAGGAAAAGAGCGAAACCTAAAAAATAAAAAATACATAAAACAAAATCACTTTCCAATATCCTAATTCAAGAATTAGGGTATTGGAAAAATTTCCGGGAAATACAGTAATCCAAATTCAGAAAGCTATTCTGATGGTCGGGAAAAAACCGGCCACTCAGAATAGGAGCGACAGTGACCCATTAAAACCTATGGGGAAGGATTGACCCAAACAGAATCCACGGCGGGACAGTTCAACATACAGTAAAAATGCTGAAAAGAGCTGATTGGTTAAGCTACCGGGGACTTGGCTAGCTCAGCCAATCAGAATAGGAGCGACAGAGACCCATTCTAGTCTATGGAGAAGTTTTTGACCAATCAGAATCCACCCGGGGGATAATTCAAAATACAGTTAAAAAGACAGAAAGAGCTGATTGGCTGAGCTAGCGGGTTTGCTTGGTATCCCAGCCAATCAGAGCGCGGCTTCTTCTCCCATTTTTGGTCTTTGGAGAAAATGGGCGCTCTGAAATCTGGCGCTCAGCCGTGCGGATAAAGTATTAATAAAAAAATTTCATTTTTTTAAAGTGTAAAAATTTTTAAAATAAAGGGCAAAACCCCTTCTTTTCAAATAAAGATTTTAAAAACCCGAAAAAACGCGTTTGTCGCCGGGCCCGGCGCTACATAGGGGAATTGAAATTTAGAGAAAATCCCCGGGAAAATTAAAAGAAATTTTAAATTTTTTAAAAAGCTATTCTCTTTTGGTGGGGCATAAACACCCAAATTCAAAATTGGAGGGGCCCTTTTTTCCTTTTTACCTATGGAGGAAAAATTGCCCAAATTTTCGGGAATAGGAGCGACATTTGTCCCATTATTCCCTAGGGGAAAAAATTTTTGACCAATCATAGTAAAAGGGGGGAAACATTTAAAAAAATACTTTTAAAAATGCAGAAACGAGCTGATTGGTGAATGGGGGGGGGTTTTCCAGCTTACCCAAAATCAGAGCACGAGCTACTTTCCCATAGGTTTTTGGGGAAAAAGGGAAATTCTAAAGCGCGCTCTGTGATTGGCTAAGTTAAAAAGAGGCCCCCGATTTTTGGACCAATGGAGAGGGGGAGGGGAAGGTTTCCTATGGGTTTTCAAAAGCAATTGAAAAAAAAACTGTCATGGCCAAAATTTTCCAAATTATAACCAAAAGGGAAGTTGTCCCGATGTTTTTATATAAAACGAATGATAATAGGGGGGGTAACGAAAAAAAAAAATTTTTAAAATAAAAAAAAATCTTGTTTATTTCTTTATTTTTGTTAAACCCCGGATCAATAGTATGGGTTTAACTAAAATTAAAAAAATAAAAAAAAAATTTTATTGATTTAAAATTTTTTTTTTTGGAATCATCCCCCTGCTTTCAGGGTTTAGCGCCCAGTTTCTGTCGCGTTTTTTCGAGTTACTGCTGTTCGATCCCGCTTCACTTCGCTCCGGGCCCGGGGCATTTAGGGCCAAAAAAAAAACCGGTCTGTTGTTTGGAGCGCCCAGCGCTTTTCACCCGCGCCCGCTTTTGGGGACTTGCCTTTGTACAAAGCCTCGGAGTTTTTTTGAGCAGCCGGGCCCGCCCCCGGAAAAGCCTTAAACCCCCACCCCACCGCGACCACTGCCCCCCCCTTCCCCTTTTTTCGGGGCGCAGCTGAAAGTGGGCGAAAAGCTGCGCCTAAAAACTGGAAACCCCGCGTTCCGACGGGGGTTTTGGGCCGGGAAAGGGGCGGTATACGCCAAAAAACAGGGGGGAAATTCCCCATCATACCCTGTTTGCCCTTAGTGAGGAAAATTTTTTGGGTCTAAGGGGTGACAGAAAAAAAACTGAGAGGCTAAAATTTTTTTCCCTTTTAATAGATGAGGGGGGGGGCAGCTTTTTCAAAGCGGGGGGGAAAAATTTTGGAGGTGCAGCGGTAGCAGCTGCTACAGGGCCCCCTTTTTTTAGGGGGCCCCCAAAACCCTTTTGACACATAGGAGAAATTTTGGGACGAGGGGTTTTTCAATTTCTGAACCCCCAAAACTGCAAAAACTGAACTTTTGGGCACTGAGTATAATTTAGCAAATCCAAGCACTCTGTATAATATATATCCATGTATATGAGAGTTAGGTGTTATGTGAGCCTGCAAATAACAGCTTCTGGGTGTGGGAAAGATGCAGCCAGCAATACCAAACTCCCTAACTATTGCTGTCTATGGAGAGGAAAATGCTATCTAACTAAGAGCAGTCTGTACAGTACAGAGAGTGAGCTGAAAATGGCGTTCAGAACACAATACAGTGAAATATATATAACATGGTCATGTGATTTTAGCAGCCAGTAAGAGCCTTACACCTCAGTGATGACGTTTTTGACACTTCTCTGTGCTCTGCACTGATTGAATGGCCGACAAAAGTGCAGAAAAGTGATTGGATGGGCGCCAAAAATGCAGAAAGCTGTTGAAAGCGAAACGGAAAATGGCGTTTCGAACTAGAACTAGAACTTTACGTGAATGAACAGTGAAATGTTTGGTTCGAGTTCTAAAAATTCTGGTCATGTGATGAGGGGGAATTTACCAGAAAAGGAGATGCTACTCGGGAGGGTAAATGGTGATAGGAAACAGAGGAGACCATTGGCCTGTTGGCTGGAAACCATCAAGAATGAGATGGGAATGAACACCAAGTAACTGAACGAAGATGTGTAAAACAGAAAAGCTTGAAGAGAACTGGCCTACAGGGTATCTAAGGGTCAGATATGGCAAAAACTTGCCTACAGAGTATCCAAAGGTAAGACATGGCGAAAACTGGCCTGCAGAGTATCCAATGGTCGGACATGGTGAGAACTGGCTTACAGTGTATCTAATGATCAGACATGAAGAGAACTGGCCTACAGAGTATCCATGGTTTGGACATGATAAGAACTAGCTTGCAGAGTATCCAAGGGTCAGATATGGTAAGAACTAGCCTACAGAGTATCCAATGGTCAGACATAAAGACAACTAGCCTACAGAGTATTCAGTGTTAGACATGGCGAGAACTAGCATGTAGAGTACCTAATGGTCAGACGTGGCGAGAACGGCTATAGAGTATCCAAAGTTGGACATGGTGAGAACTGGCCTACATAGTATCCAAGGGTTGGATATAGTGAGAACTGGCCTACAGAGTATCCAAGGATCAGACATGGTGACTACTGGCCTTCAGAGTATCTAAATGGATAGAATATACAGTATTTTTTTCTATATGTGTTACATAAGGGATAATGTCCCATCTACTAAGAAGTCCATGGTCTTAGAACTTGTTTGACACAAATTTCCACAAATATTCCTAAAATAGGATTGGAAAATATACCAAATTATGTAAATGAAGGAACAAAGCCAAAGGAGTTTTACACCTCGGAAAGGAAAATTGGATTTTTGTTGTGGAAGGTCTTTGGGTACCCATTAAAATAGTCTTGCATTGGTTGTATCTTAAAGTGGAAGAAAGTAATGGGTCAAAATGTCATACGTACACCAAAGTAGTACTAGTAAAAACGACAACTTCTCCCACACAAAACAAGCCCTCATGCAGTAATGTCAACAACAGAATGGGAAAAAAGGCTCTCGGAAGGCAGGAAAGAAAAAACCCCAAACAGTGTCACCACAGATGTGTAGGGAAGGGGTTAAGGAAGAACAAACATTTCCAGCAGCTCCTGGCAGAGAAAGGGAATTTCTGCGGCTGGCAGAGGACAATGGAAGTACAGCAGAGAAATACGTGATGCGTCTCCGTTTCATAAAACTTGACTTTTTCTAAAGTTTTTTTTCTCACAATTGAACAAAAGGAAATGAAAAAAGTTACCTTTTTCTTTACCTCTAAGATGGGAACGATTAAAGGCTGAAGTCAGATGTGTCAGGTGTTAGCGGAGAGATTTTATATAGAAGCTGCAGATAAATGAAGCTTGTTCTCTGCTGAATAGAAGGTTCATGGTGATAATTCATCGACTTGTGGAGTCAAGGATTTATGCTGCTGAGAAATGAATCATACAATTCTGAGACTTGCTCATTGAAATGTTATAAACAAAACAGATTACCTCTGGCATAGAGCGCTCCTATAGCCTGTAGGTGATACATTGTACAGGAGCGCTCCATGCTGGAGATAACCTGTAAGTGATGCATTATAGAGGAGCGCTGCATGCTGGAGATAACCTGTAGTAGATACATTGTACAGGAGCGCTCCATGCTGGAGATAACCTGTAGGTGATGTATGTATAGGAGCGCTGCATGCTGGAGATAACCTGTAAGTGATGCATTATAGAGGAGCGCTCTATGCTGGAGATAACCTGTAAGTGATGCATGTATAGGAGCACTCCATGCTGGAGATAACCTGTAGGTGATGTATGTATAGGAGCGCTGCATGCTGGAGATAACCTGTAAGTGATGCATACGTAGGAGCGCTCCATGCTGGAGATAACCTGCAGGTGTATATGTATAGGATCGCTCCATGCTATAAATAACCTGTAGGTGATGTATGTATAGGAGCGTTCCATGCTGGAGATAACCTGTAGGATATGTATGTATAAGAATGCTCCATGGTGGAGATAACTTGTAGGAGATACATTGTAAAGGAGCACTCCATGCTGTAGATAACCTGCAGGGGATGTTTGTATAGGAGCACTCCATGCTGTAGATAACCTGCAGGGGATGTTTGTATAGCAGCACTCCATGCTGGAGATAACCTGTAAGTGATGCATTATAGAGGAGTGCTCCATGCTGTAGATAACCTGCAGGGGATGTTTGTATAGCAGCACTCCATGCTGGAGATAACCTGTAAGTGATGCATGTATAGGAGCACTCCATGCTGTAGATAACCTGCAGGGGATGTTTGTATAGGAGCGCTCCATGCTGTAGAAACCTAGGTGATGTATGTATAGGAGCTCTCCATGCTGGAGATAACCTGTAGTAGATACATTATATAGGAGCGCACCATGCTGGAGATAACCTGTATATGATACATTGTATAGGAGGAGTGCTCCATGCTGGAGATAACCTGTAAGTGATGCATTATATAGGAGTGCTCCATGCTGGAGATAACCTGTAGGTGATGTATGTATAGGAGCGCTCCATGCTGGAGATAACCTGTAGGTGATGTATGTATAGGAGCGCTCCATGCTGGAGATAACCTGTAAGTGAAACATTGCATAGGAGCGCCTCATGGTGGATATAACCTGTAGGTGATACATTGTATAGGAGCGCTCCATGTTGTAGATAACCTGCAGGAGTTGTTTTTATAGGAGCTCTCCATGCTGGAGATAGCCTGTATGTGATGTATGTACAGGAGCTCTCCATGTTGTAGATAACCTGCAGGTGATGTATGTACAGGAGCGCTCCATGCTGCAGATAACCTGTAGGGTATGTATAGGCTATCTCCAGCATGGAGCGCTCCTATACATACATAATCTACAGGTGAGCATGGCACGCTCCTCCATAGTAACTCTGTGGGTACACATCTGTTGGCCTGGTGACACACATCCTCATGCTTATGTATCCTACATATGATGGTTATTTAACACTTATTATTAAAAAGAAGTCTTCCGATTTTACTTGTCATACCAGGACTGGCCACACGGTGCGCTGTGGTGAAGAATCTGCTTTCATTCACATACCAGATTCAATTCCCTACAGCACCACCCAATGGTCAAAATATTTTTAGATTAATTAAGATTTTCTGCTCTAAGATCTTTTCTTGCTTATGTCAGAAGACAGAAAATAGTTAAATCAGCCTTAATTTACTACAGAAGCAGCTTCATTTGGGAGCATAAAAAAGAAAAATGCCATTACGGTTTATTTCATCGCATGTGTTTAGGTTTTAAGAGGCCTTCCTGTTGGAAAATGGCTCCAATTTAATAGCAAATTGCAGCTGAAGCAAATTGCCGTCATTATTACACAGTTGTTCGTATCAGCTGCCCGCAATATGGGAATGAGAGCCAGAGCCCGAGCGCTG
>JAODAL010039310.1:0-38146 GCA_025379985.1 Phyllomedusa bahiana
AAAAAAACGCAATTTTTTTTAAAAGACCTTTTTTCAAATTGTGTAAAAGTAATAAAACTTTAAAAAACTATATAAAATCTATACCATTGCAATTGAAACCGACCCCCTTGGGGAAAAGATATCCTGTCTTTTTCATTTGCAGGGCCAAAACGTTTTGTAAAATTGAAAGGTTTCAAAAAAAAAGGGGCGGAACTGCGTTTCCCCCCAAAATTTTCCCATTCCCCAAAGGGAAAAAAAAAAACCCAACTTTGTAACCCCTGTGCACCCAAAATTTGTACAAAAACCCCCCTAAGATATTTTCTTTGAGGCGGGCTGAATCCAAAATTTGGGTTTAAATTTAGGGAAGGTTTCACCTGTTTGGTATTTTTGGGGGTTTGTATATGCGACTTTGGCCCCCACCAAAATCTGCATTCCAAAAGCCAAATAGCGCTCCCTCCCTTATCCCCCCTGCCAGGCCAAACAGAAATTACACCCAAAATGTAGGGTTTTGCCAATTTTGGAAAAAATTTTGTGTAACGGGTTTTGGGGCTTTTTTACCGGGAAATTTCCTTGAAAAAAATTTAAAACTTTTTCAGCAAAAAATTTGCAGTTTTTTGGGGAAAAAAAAATTGTTTTACTTTTTCCCACACCCTAACGCAAAAATTTTTTTTGGGGGAAAAAACCTGGGGGGGTCGATAGGGCTCATTTCAAATGGATATTTTTTAAAGGGGGTTTTTTTTTCCCAATATGGGGTATTTTTAGGGGCTTTTAATTAATTTTTGGGAAAACCTTAGGGTGTCCGAAAACCTGAAAATGGCCCCTAAATAAAATGGTAATGAAATGAACTCCAAAATCCAGTGGGGTGCCCCTTTCCTATTCTGGGGTTTTGGGGGGTTGGGCCCAAAAATAATGCACTGGGGCCAATTTTGGGATTCTCTGAAAAGGGCGAATCTGGGGAATCGAAAATTAAGTTGTTTTCCCCCTGATCACATTTACCGTTTTTCTTGTAAACAATGTAAAAAAATTTTTAAAAAACCTGCAAAAAAGTGCCATTTTAAAAATTTCACTTCCCTTTGTTTTTAAATTTAAGTAAACCCCAAAGGGTTAAAAAAATTTTTCCTAAATGCGGTTTTGAATATTTTAAAGGGGGTTTGTATTTTTTTGATGAGGGCATTTATGGGGGTATCAAAATTAAGGCCAATCAAAATCACGTTAAACGGGACTGGTTCCCCTTAAAAAAATGTATATTAAAATTTTTTTTGGGAAAATTTAAAAATTTTCTACTAATTTAAGCCCCCAATGTCGTAAAAAAAAAAAAAAGACAAAAAAAAAAATTTGATCCCAAAACTACAGCAGACTGGGGTAGTTTGCCAGTTATAAACTATTTTGAGTGGAATAAACATCTTTTCTTAATCAGAAATTTTGGGAAATTTAAAATTGGTAAATTTTTCAAAATTTTTTACGATTTTTTTATATTTTTCACAAAAAAACAAACATTTTTTTTGGGCCAAAATTTTTTTTCTATCTTTAAAGCACAATGGTCACGAGAAAAAAAAACCTGAATCACAAGGAAAATTTTTTTTTGGTTAAAGTGTCAAAAAATTATTTTTCACATAAAGTGAAACATTAAAGATTCAAAAAAAGGGCTCTTTAGAGAGGCCCCAAAAAGGCTCCGGCGGTAAGGGGTTTAAAAATTCTAAATTTGAAAGCCAAAATTGACATTTTAAATTTATATGTTGAGGGATTCCAAATTTTATTTCAAACCTTTAAAGGGGGGAAAAAGTTAAAAAGGGAAATTTTAAGAAAAAGGTACAGAAATTATATTTTATATTCATCATATATTATACACAGGCACACACGAGCACATGGACATAGGTATAAATAAAGTTGCTGGCATTGCTATTTTGAAGGTTGGTGAAGAGCTGGTTAAAGCTGGTTTAGAGCCGATGACATCAGAAGGAGAGGATGAACCTAATATATTTAGCTGTATTACACATATGGTTTGTAGTGATGCCTGAGCCAACTGAGAGTCACACTCACATGGAGAAGTGTATATAAGGAAGGGGTGTGGGGAAGCCAGGGGTGGAACCCAGGGGCGGAGCCAACAGACCTTGGAAAGAGTCATGTGGGGAGAAGGCCATGTGCTGGCCATGAGAGAAGCCATTGAGGCCTAACTCTGGTCTCTGAATGAAAGAAGGGTTCCTATTCTACATTCTACACACAGACACTCAAGGGTAACGTAGATACATATTTGGTATTGTATTCTATGCTTTGTAACTTGTAACGATGTTATGTTATGATCCTTTGAAGATTGTAAAATAAATATATTTTTCTTATACAAAGAAAGGTGTATAAGTATTTCTGAATCTAGATTCGTTAAGATTAAAAGTAAGGACCTGAGGTCTGCACCCTCACTCACGGTGATCATAGATCTGTTATCTTGTCACTAATGAAATATATTTTTTCTCTAACTGTATATTTCTTACAGATACCAGCTCCCTAAAGGTTAAAATAATAGAAAAAGTTTCCAAATCTATTAGAGGAGGAGATCCAGTACAACAACTTCGTAACAGAGAGGCCTACTGGATCATCACTTTAAATACAACAAACCCAACGGGGCTAAATATTAGAAGGGAACAAATGTGTCATTATTAACACTAAGTTAAAACTACTTACCTTGTCCGCACTTCAGCTAAGTTCGCTAGTTTGTTGCTTTTAACCCCTTCACGACCTTGGACGTATGCATACACCCAGGTCGTTTGGGGGTGTGCGTCGGCAGCGGGAGCCCGGTGAGCGGCGGCGGCGCAGTTATGCCGGGGCGGTGGCGGCGCAGGTGTTCGGCGGCGGCGCAGGTAGGCCGGGGCGGCGGCGGCGCAGGTATGCCAGGGCGGCGGCGACGCAGGTATGCCGGGGTGGCGTCGGAGGTGTGCGGCGGCGGGGGAGGCGCAGGTGTGCGGCGGCGGTGACAGTGGAGGAGGTGTGCGGCGGCGGTGACAGTGGTGGAGTCGGGGGCAGCCAGATACACTGTCTGGGAGCCGGGGGGCAGGCAGATACAATGAATGGGAGCCGGGGCAGGCAGAGACAATGAATGGGAGCTGGGGGCAGGCAGAGACAATGAAGGGGAGCCGGGGGCAGGCAGAGACAATGGATGGGAGCCGGGGGCAGGCAGAGACAATGAATGGGAGCCGGGGGCAGACGCAGACAATGAATGGGAGCCGGGGGCAGACGCAGACAATGAATGGGAGCCGGGGGCAGGCAGAGACAATGAATGGGAGCAGGGGGCAGACGCAGACAATGAATGGGAGCCGGGGGCAGACGCAGACAATGAATGGGAGCCGGGGGCAGACGCAGACAATGAATGGGAGCCGGGGGCAGACGCAGACAATACCGGGGCAGACGCAGACACTGCATGGGAGCCGGGGGCATTCTGAGACTCTGAATGGGAGCCGGGGGCAGACGCAGACAATGAATGGGAGCCGGGAGCAGACGCAGACAATGAATGGGAGATGGGGGCAGACGCAGACAATGGATGGGAGCCGGGGGCAGGCAGAGACAATGAATGGGAGCTGGGGGCAGACGCAGACAATGAATGGGAGCCGGGAGCAGACGCAGACAATGAAAGGGAGCCGGGGGCAAGCGGACACTGAATGGGAGACGGGGGCGGAGGCAGACAATGAATGGGAGCCGGGAGCAGACGCAGACAATGAATGGGAGATGGGGGCAGACGCAGACAATGAATGGGAGTCGGGGGGCAGACGCAGACAATGAATGGGAGCCGGGGGCAGACGCAGACAATGAATGGGAGCCGGGGGCAGACGCAGACAATGAATGAGAGCCGGGGGCAGACGAAGACAAAGAATGGGAGCAGGGGGCCGACACAGACAATGAATGGGAGCCGGGGGCAGACGCAGACAATGAATGGGAGATGGGGGCAGACGCAGACAATGAATGGGAGTCGGGGGCAGACGCAGACAATGAATGGGAGCCGGGGCCGACGCAGACAACGAACGGGAGCCGGGGGCAGACGCAGACAATGAATGGGAGCCGGGGGCAGACGCAGACAATGAATGAGAGCCGGGGGCAGACGCAGACAATGAATGGGAGCCGGGGGCAGACACAGACAATGAGAGAGAGACTCTTTCCCGTCCTCCTGAAAAACGCATCCGGAAAGCGGATGCGTAAAACGCAGGTGAAAAAGCAGTGAAAACGGATCCAAATAAAGTATCCATTGCTGCGTTTTGCGGATCCGCTTTCCGGATGCGCTTTTCAAGTGCGAAAAACGGATCCGTAAAAAGGATCCAAAACGCCATGTGAACAAGCCCAAAGCAGAGTTCGCGCGATCGGCGCGGGGTGTCAGCTGTATATATCAGCTGACATCCCGCAGCGTCGGCCTCGACCCGAGATCGCTCCGGCGGGGGGAGGGCCTTGACCCCCTGAATGATGGCGACCATCGGGTCGCAATAACTAAGGAAGAAGCATGGAGGAGATCGCTCCTCCTGCGTCTCTGTCTGCGACAGCAACTGCTCGGGTCACGGAATCCGTGCAGCTCCTGCCTTCTGACAGACAGCACGGAGGGCATAGAATGCCTTCCGGGTTGTCTATGACGTCACGATGCCCGGCAGTGCCCTGTGGGCATGGCCCGGCATCGTGACTGACAGTTGTCATAGGAACCAGTGCACAGCAACAAGCTGTGCATTGATTCCTATTGAATGAGAGATCTAAAGATCTCTCATTCAAATCCCCTATGGGGACAAGTAAAAAAAAAATGTGAAAAAGTAAAACAAAAAAAACAAAAAAAACTATCACAGAATTAAGATTTTTGATCATCCCGCGGCACATAAAATGGAATAAAAGTGATCAAAAACCCCTATAAACGTCAACGTTGTACCAATTAAAAGGTCAGTTCATCCCGCAAAAAAAAAAGTCCTAACACAGCTCTGTATCAATTGGATATCGCCATAATCGTATCGACCCACAGAGTAAAGCTAACTTATTACGGATACTGCACAGTGAGCGCTGTTAAAAATAAAAATAAAAACACTACTAGGATTGCAGTATTTTCTTCACTCTGCCTTCCAAAAGACGGATTTAAAACTGATCAAAAAGTCTTGTCCCCCCAAAAAATGATACCAATAAAAACGTCAACTCATCCCGCAAAAAAACAAGCCTTTATACAGCTCCATACACAGAAAAATAAAAAAGTTATGGCTCTCAGACTATGGCAATGAAAAAATGTGTTTTCCTGTTTCAATAAAAGTGTTTTTATTGTATAAAAGCAGTAATAAATAAATAAAATATACAAATTGGGTATTGCTGTAATCGTATCGACCTGCTGAGTAAAGCTAGCATGTCATATCCAACGCAGAGTGACCGCTATAAAAAAAACAAAACACTACCAGGATTGCTGTATTTTGTTCAAAACGCCTCACAAAAACCTTAATAAAAAGTGAACAAAGTGTCGTATGCACCCCATAATAGTAACAATGAAAGCAACAATTCACCCCGCAAAAAACAAGGCCCCACACAGCTCTGCACACAGCAAAATAAAAAAGTTATGACTGTCAGAATACGACAACATAAAAACGCAATTTTTATAGACCTATTTCTATTGTGTAAAAGGATAAAACATAAAAAACTATATAAAATTTATACCATTGCAATTGTACCGACCCCCATAGTAAAGTTATCACATCATTTACAGTGCACGGCGAACGCTGTAAAATTAAAGCCCAAAAAACAATGGTGGAACTGCGTTTTCCCCCCCATTTTCATGGCCCAATGCTAAAAAAACTATGGAACACCTGTGCACCCAAAATGCACAATACACCCCTAGATGAGATCCCTGAGGGGTGTTGAATCTAAAATGGGGCGAATTCTGGAAGGTTTCCCCTGTTCTGGTACTTTGGGGCTTTGCAAATGCGACATGGCCCCACCAAAATCTGCGTTCCAAAAGCCAAATAGCGCTCCCTCCCTTGTACGCCCTGCCATGCGCCAAACAGCAGTTTACACCCACATGTAAGGTATTGCCGAACTTGGAAGAAATTGCTTAACAAAGTTTTAGTGTTCTTTTTTCCAGGATTCCTTGTAAATATGAAACATTTTAAGCTAAAATTAAAGATTATTGTAAAAAAAAAATTTTTAATTTTCACAGCCTAATGCTAAAAGAAAATTTGTGAATCACCTGTGGCGTCGATATACTCACTACACACCTGTATATATACCTTAAGGGGTGTAGTTTCCAATAGGGGGTCTTTTTAGGGGTGTTTATTAAGTTTTAGCACCTCAGGGTGTCCGCAAACCTGAAATGGCGCCTAAATAAAATTGCATTTAAAATGAGGCCCCAGAGTCCAGTAGGTGCTCCTCCTATTCTGGGGCTTATGGGTGAGCCAAATAATGCACTAGGGCCACATATGGGATATTTCTAAAAACGAAAAACCTGGGGGAAATGATATTACATTGCACTTACCTAGTCACATTTACCATATTCCAGTGAATAATGGATAAATATTGAAAATCTGCAAAAATAGTGAAATTGTGAAATTTCACCTCCCCTTTGCTTTAATTTCTGTGAAATACCTAAAGGGTTAACAAACTTCCTAAACACTGTTGTAAATACTTTAAGGGGTCTAGTTTTTTTAGAAGGTGTCATTTCTGGGGGTATCTAACATACAGGCCCCTCAAAGCCACGTCAGAACGGGACTGGTCCCTAAAAAAATGTTTTTTCAAATTTTCTTGAAAATGTGAGAAATTACTACTAAATTTCTAAGCCCTCTAATGTCATAAAAAAAGGACATTTAAAAAATTATGCCCAAACCCATAGTGGAATATGGTAGATGCTAGTTATAAAACTATTTTGTGGTGAATAATTATCTGTCTTGTACAGAATTTTGGAACTTTCAAAATCACAGATTTTTCAATTTTTCATGAATTTTGATATTTTTCACAAAAAAAACAAGGCTTGTATGGATAAAATTTTCTTACTAACTTAAAGCACAATGTGTCACGAGAAAACAATCTCAGAATCACATGGATAGGTAAAAGTGTCAAAAAGTTATTCTCACATAAAGTGACTCAAAAACTTCAAAGATAGGGCTGTGTCAGGATGGCCAAAACTGGCTGGGTCCTTAAGGGTTAAACACATCACATAAGTTGCAGAGACTTACTACAAAG
The DNA here is from genome assembly GCA_025379985.1 of Phyllomedusa bahiana. Lineage (NCBI taxonomy): Eukaryota > Metazoa > Chordata > Amphibia > Anura > Hylidae > Phyllomedusa > Phyllomedusa bahiana. Next base: position 7,150 of record JAODAL010039310.1, read on the forward strand.
AATCATAAATGCCCGTCATGTCAAAGAACCAGCAGCAACTGAGCATTCGAGTTGCCAGTACCAGCACTAGCCGGTAGATGCACACTGCGCAAGTCCGGAACTGCTCTAGCGTCGGCTTCGCAGTTGAGCGCCCGGCGTGCACAGAGTAAAATGGATTCTGGGGTAAGTTCATGGCGCCGCTGCGCAATGTGGTCATATTACCATCCAATCACATACAGTTAACAATTAACAACATACGGGTATATATTAGATAGATTCAGTCAGTGTCAACCATCACTATGAGTAAGGGCACCATGTAGTGAGCCCGAAACGCGTCAGTGTGTTTTTTGTCCTATGGGCTCTGAGGTTACCACTCCTTGCCATCTGACCATGTGCTGTTTTCATATTTTGGATTTTAACCTATTTTGGAAATAAAGTTTTGCAAGCTTTTACATTATCACTGGGTCGTGCTGGATTTCCTACGTGTTGAAGTATTTACCACTGCTGGCTTGAGCAGTCATCCGAGCACCATATCACTCAAGAAGGAGCTGGCTCTACCTACTACTTACAGTGAGTTACATACTTATATACCTAATGGGGAGGGGTTTACCTACCTAATAGGGGCTTAAATACCTGTAACGATGTGTGAGAAGGTTACCCTGTCGATCCACCTTCTGTCTCATGATGTATTATCTGTATTCTATAGGTCAATACAATTCAGGTGATACCAAATTTGTACAGGTTTTATTATGTTTTAGTACTCTTAAGAAAAAAATAGTTTTTACAATTTTGCTAAAATGCCATTTGTGAGTTGTAATCGTATCGACCCACACAGTAAAACTAACTTGTCATGTATACTGCACAGTAAGCGCTGTTAAAAATAAAAAACACTACTAGGATTTCAGTATTTTCTTCACCCTGGCTTCCAAAACGGATTTAAAAGCAATCAAAAAACTCTTTTGAATCAGAAAAAAAAGCAATCATAAAGCCTTCTCCCTCTCAAAATGATACCAATAAAAACATCAACTCATCCAGCAAAAAACAAGCCAACACACAAAAAAATTAAAAAATGTATGGCTCTCAGACTATGGCAATGCAAAAATGTGATTTCCTTTTTGTGTTTTATTGTGTAAAAGGAGTAAAACATAAAAAATACACAAATTGGGTATCACTGTAATCGTACTGAACTGCTGAGTAAAGCAAGCATGTCACTTATACCTCACGGTGACCGCTGTAATAAATAAGAGTAAAAAACACTACCAGGATTGCTGCATTTTGTTCAAAATGCCTCACAAAAGCCTTGATAAAATGCAATCAAAGCATCATATAAACCCTGTAATGATACCAAAAAACAGTCAACTCACCCCACAAAAAAAACAAGCTCTCAATAAGCTCCATAAGCAGAGAAAAAAAAGGTATGGTTATGAGACTATGACGACATAAAAACACAATTCTTTTATAAAAGCATTTTTATTAAAAGTAGTAAAACATAAATAACTATATAAAATGTATATCATTGTAATTGTACCAACCCACATAGTAAAGTTATCCTGTCATTTATACTCCACGGTGAACGCTGTAAAAGCCCAAAAAACAATGGCGGAACTGCGTTCTCCCCTCCCCCCATTTTCATAGCCCAATGCTAAAAACAACTATGTAACACCCGAGTGGCGAAAATGCTCAATACATCCCTACATGAGATTCGTGATGGGTTTTGAATCCATAATGGGGTGACTTCTGGACGGTTTCACCTGTTCCGATACTTTGGGGGCTTTGCAAATGCAACATGGCACCCACCAAAATCAGCCTCCCAAAAGCCAAATAGTGCTCCCTGCCATGTAGCCAAACAGCAGTTTAAATTGCGTAACAAATTCTGGGGTCCTTGAACCATCTTTAGCTAAAACTGCAGATTGTTGGAATTGTTTACTTTCATTCTCACAGCCTAGGGGCTTGTTCACACGGCGTTTCACGCCTTGCATGTCAATTCTTTCAAAGACGGAGCCGACAGGCAGGAGCGAAACACACAGCGGCGATCTCTCATGTGAACGCCGCTGCGTGTTCCTCATAGCCCGCAGTGATAATCTCACTGCTAATTGTTTAGATCCGTCCCTGGGTCCGTCCTGTCGGTCCCAGAGACAGATCTAAAAAGCGTAGTTAACACGGAGTGAAAACGCCGTGTGAAAAAGCCCTAACGCTAAAAAAAATTGTGTAACACCTGTGGGGTTGATATACCCGCTACACCACTGGGTAGTTTCCTCTATAGGGGTCTTTTTAGGGTTACTAAGTTTTAGACCCTTAGGGTGCTTTCACACATTGCATTTCTGGAATGTGTTTTTTTTTTTTTTCCAGAAGTGTACAGCATTAATTGCTGTTCATTTCTAAAAAAAAACCTGTCCACAAACCTGTAATAGCGCCTTAAGAAAATCTTAATGAAAATGAGATCCCAAAGTCCAATAGATGCTCCTCCTATTCTGAGGCTTGTCGCTGAGCCAAACATATGGGATTCCCTAAAGAAGCATTTATGCTATCTATCATACATGAAAAAACTTTGAGACTCTCGGTTCACATATTTTGATCAAAAGATGTTTAAGCTGCCCACGACTTTCAACGTGATCTCAAAATCGGGCAGTCCTATGCTATCTACCTCTCAATGTATTATTGAGAGGTAAAGATGCATAGGACTGCCCGATTTTGAGATCACGTTGAAAGTCGTGGGCAGCTTAAACATCTTTTGAGCAAAATATGTGAACCGAGAGTCTCAAAGTTTTTTCAAACATATGGGATATCTCTTAAAACTGCAGCATTGGGGGAATCAATATTAAGTTGCATTTCCCTGGTCACGTCTACCGTGTTCCAGTCAATAATGGATAAAAATTGAAAATCTGCTAAAAAAAGTGAAATTTTGTAATTTCACTTCCACTTTAATTTCTGTTATACACCTAATGGTTTAATAAACTTCCTAAATGCTGTTTCGAATACTATAAGGGGTGCAGTTGCTTAGATGGAGTCATTTATAGGGGTGTCTAAGGCCATGTTTACACGGCTTATTCAAGGAGTAATTGCGGGACGGATTTCGCCCGCAATTACGCCGTGTGCTCGGCAGCGGGGGCGGGGCCGGCAGCTCGCCCGCCCCATAGACATTCAATGTTGCGGCGCGTATACCGCCGTGGATAATTGACATGTCACTTTCTCCCCGCTCGCCGTATTTCGGAGACGGAATCCATAGTTCTCTATGAGAACTGTGGATTACCGTAATGACTGGGACGGATTTCAGCCGTAATTCGCGCCGTATGGCGCAAATTACGGACTGAAATCCGTCCCAAAATAAGCCGTGTGAACATTGCCTAACATACAGGCCTCTCAAAACCACCTCAGAACTGGACTCGTCCCTAAAACAATGTTGCAAATTTTCCTGAGAATGTGAAAAATGACTACTAAATTTCTAAGTCCCCTAATGTTGTAAAAAATAAGACATTTAAAAAATGATGCCAACCTACAGTAGACGTATGGTAGATACTAGTTATAAACTTTACACACAGAAATTTTTGAACTTTGAAAATGGCAAATTTTTCAAACTTTTTCATGACATTTTGATATTTTTCACAAATAAACAAGGACTCTATGGACCAAAATTACTTTCTAACTTAAAGCACAATATATCATGAGAAAACATTCTCTGAATCACAGAGTATCAAAAAGTTATTCTCAACTAAAGAGTTCGTTCACATGGCACAGACAAAATACTGGTCGGATTTTCCGACCGGTAATTTGTCTGTTTTTGTCCATGGTTTGCGGATTCAAATCATCCCCCTTCACATTCACATGTTCATGTTCTGCACGAAACCGGTCGGAAGAATGAACATGTTCTAGGTTTTTAGGAACACCGGCAGTGTAAAAAAAATAAACCAGCGGAAAATCCATAAGGAACTACTGCACGGATTTTCTATTGAAGTCTGTGCAGATGGTTGACAGTCGGTTTACAGACAGACAAATCCGAAAACCGTCTGTAAGACATACTGCAAATAACTGCCGTTGACATGCCCAAAGAGACACATGTCAGATTTCAAATCTGGGGCTCGGTCATGCAGGGCAAAACTGGTGCAGTGGTAAGCGCCTTTAGTTCTGCACTAATACAGGACAAAAAAAAGCTCTAAAAGCAGTGGAGCACCTGCTTTTACCGTAGTAGGTGCTGCTAGCTCTATGTTTTGGTCGACTTCACGGGTCCGCTATAACAAAAACTTTTCTAGGCCTGTCTGACATAGCTCTTCACCTGCTGCATTTCTTACATCACAGCTGCAGCAATGGTCACTGCTTAGCAACAACAACGGTACAGCATCACTGACCCATAAAAATATATCTAAGGCAGTGTTTCTCAACTCCAGTCCTCAAGACCCACCAACAGGTCAAGTTTTCAGGATTGCCTCAGTATTGCACAGGTGATGTAATTATTGTCAGTGAATTCTGTGAGAAATCCAGAAAACATGCCATGTTGGTGGGTCTTGAGGACTGGAGTTGAGAAACACTGATCTAAGGGGATCAGTATAGAAAGTAGAAAAAATCATCACCAACCTAACAACACTAATGGTAGCAAAGAACTGAAATCAAACCACAGCACTACCAGTGACCACCCATATCCTCATGTTCGTCCTTTTAGAAGCTTCCATTAAAGGTTTTTTTCCAAAATGGCTGGAGGACGTAACGTTTCTCCCACGACTGAATTCATTATTGTGGTCTGGTGACCTATTTCAGAAAGGAGGTTCACGATTTTGCTGTCGTGCTAAACCGATCGTCCTCTAAACAGTGAAAACCTTGCTGTACATGCTAATCAATGTATAGTAACAGTGGCTCCATCCCATCCTCCCTTGCACCTCCAATATTTTCAGTTAGGTAAGAAGGTGTAGGGGCGGCGTTCTCCACACTAGTAATTCAGAGACGGCTAAACACCGCATTCAAAAATCCGCCGGCCTCACCCAAGACTAAGCAACCACTGCTTGTGCCATGCAAGACACGGTTCATGATCAGCTTCACGAATAGCAATCACATCACAGTCTCAGTATTACCAGCACCAGACCATAGCAGGCATTGGATGCAGTGCATGACATATTTCCAGATAATTTTACACTATGAAAGCCCGCCCCCACAAGCAGATAACAAAGATCAATGGCAATATCGCTTAATATTGTCCTTACCGTAGGCCGCAGAAGATCTTCCTAGGTGTTTACCGAGCACAAAGGCGAGATGAGAAAATCTCCACTGCTGCTGCTACTGATGCTGCTGATGGTGGCTGCTCTGTCTCAAAGGGCGATCCTGACCTTGCAGAGATGCAGAAGCAGCATCCCTCCTCTAGCTGCGCGTCTCTTCCTCAGGATGGCTCCTTACAACCTCTGCCTTTCCATCGCGCCTTCTCTTTTATCCTTCACGGATGATTTTATTATATCTTCATCTGCTAGATTATAGGCGATAAATGCACAAACTACGGCCTTAATTCCAGGGCTTCGAGGTCTTTCTGCTGTAGCCTTCTGTGTCATAAAATGAAGACGAGATAAAATGCTTCTTGTGTTCTGATGCTGCTGCTTCTTCTCTCAGTTGGAGAAGATAAATCGCACCACCGCCCCTTTTCTCTAAATTGTGAGCAAGGCTAGAGGAGGAGCCAAGTGACTAGAAGCCATGGGCGAGACATGGAAGGTGAAAGCTATGGCTTCTGCAGACGTAGAATTAAGAAGGCGCCGAGTTCTCTATCTATATGTACCTGCTAGCAGCTTGTCCACATAATGCGATTCCTAAAACATACCCGACGCTTGGACATGACATCACTGATTATATAACGTCCACAGGGGGCATTACTGCGTTCAATGACCGTCTAGGGGTTGGAGGGCATCCTTGGTTTGTCAGTAAAGTACCTGACACGGAGAGTTTTATGGTCTGAAACCATATTTCTTCATTTTAAACAACATTTCTGTGTGTTTGTGTGCACGGCTGGGAGGATAGATAAACAGAGGTGGCTCCATTTCATCCCAGGCAGAAAGCAATCATGGATGGGGCTTGTTTTTTTTCTGTGGGAGGAGAGGGGGGCTATATGCCTTAATATGCCTAGGACACCAGACAGAGGTGTAACTGTAAGCTCCTGGGTCCTAGTGCAAAAAAGTGAAATGGCTCCTCCAGCTACCATGTGCCACTTAGGCTATGTTCACACGGCTTAATTGCGGGACGTAATTTCGCCCCGCAATTACGCCGTGTGGACGGGGGCGGGAGCAAGGGAGTAAGCAGGGGGCCGGCACTTCGCCGGCCCATAGACTATCACTGCTAGCGGCGCGTATACGCCGCTAGAAAGTGACATGTCAATTATCTCCCCGCCCGGCGGATTCGCCGGGCGGGGAGAGGAGACGTAATCCATAGTTCTCTATGAGAACTGTGAATTACCGTAATGAATGGACCGAATTACGGACCGAAATACGGCCCATTTTAAGCCGTGTGAACATGGCCTTACAAAGCTAATATCTCCTTATGTGGCAGAAGGGCTTTTGGGCTCCCTCAGGCTCTTGGGCCCGGTAGCGACTGCTACCTCTGCACCCCCGATAGCTACGCCCCTGGCACCAGAATACCATGTCGCAGACCTGTTTGTGTGTATGGACAGATATGCTCACAATAGGCCACATGTAGGTAAACTGTGTAGGTCTAAAATTTTCTCTGTTGCCCCTAGCAACTAATCAGAGTACCCCTTTCATTTCATAAAGTGGTCTAAAAAAATGAAAGGGGAGCTTTCATTGGTTGCTATAGGCAACAAAGAAAGTCTTACACCTAGACAGTTTTCATACATGTCCTCATGTCTGTTTTGGTAGATTTGTCACACCTTAAGTGGTTATACTATCATACAAATATGATTTTTAAAGGATCAATAGTTTATAAATAAGTGCTAGTGTAAGGGTGCTTTCACACAGAGCGTTTTTGGTGTGTTTTTCTTTTTTTTTTTTTTTTTTTCAGAAATGCACAACAATAACTGCTGTGTATTTCTGCAAAAAAAACGCACCGAAAAGCACTTAGTGTGAAAGCACCCTAAGCAGGTAGACACATGTTTTCATACAGATAAAAGACTGCTGGAGAGAGTCAGATGTTATTTATTCATCCAATTGTTGACAACTGGCATAAAAAAGCCACAAATTTTGGTGCATGCCATGTTTGAAATAACATTTTCAAATTTTGTGACATATAGCCACAGATACAACAAACTTATTAAGAAGCATGAATCTTAATCTCTTACAGCTACAGTAATTTTAGCCATGGGCTGTTTCTTTTTTTTTATGCCTTCCGAGAGCCATAACTTTTTAGGTTTCATTTTTATAAAGTTAAATGTGCAATATAAATGACATGATAATTTTATTCTGCAGGTCGGTGCTACTCCAGCAATACCAGCAAATTTATATAGTATTCTTTCATTTTTTACAACCTTAAAAACAGAACACTTTTTTAAAACACTATGCATAAGGCTACTGTGTATGGGACTAAGGCTATGTTCACACGCCGTAATTGCGGCGCGTACAGTACGGCCTGCAGCCCGCCGGCCCCATTCACATGCATTACTCGCAGCGCGTATTCGCCGCAGGTAATTGACACGAGCGAGGAGAGAAGGCGTAATCCATAGTTCTCTATGAAAACTATGGATTGCCGTAATTTCGGCACGCATCTCGCTCGTATTAGAGCGCAAATACGGCGCGAAATGCGCGCCGAAATTATCCCGTGTGAATATACCCTACTTGTGATTAGCTAAGTGCTGGGTTTACCTAATGACTGTAGGAACCCCCAGCAGTCATACATTTAATTCTTTCCTGTTTTTTTCTCCAGGGTTTTTTCTGTGGCATTTTTTCCCAAAAGAAATCATCAAAATCATAGCACATTTTGGTGTAATGTATTGTGTTATTGCGTAGGTGTGGTTTTTTTGCAAATGTTTAAGTGTTTTGAGGGATATTTTTTTTTGCAAAAATTGCAGTGGCCAAGGAAATATAAAATGCACTGCAAATGTTTTTTTTTTTTTTTTTGCGGTGTGCCATTTTTTCCCACTTTTCCCTTTTTTTGTCATTTGCAGTCTTTTCAAAACACAGCAAGTTGTAGGGGTAATGTTTTTTAGGCTGTGTGTGGTCTTTTTTTTACATAGACCTCCACTTTTTTTTCTGCAACAAAAACGCATGTTTAACTTTTTTAATGCGTTTTGGTGGCATTTTTCCACATTTTAAGCCATGTGATGGAGCACTTCATTTATGATACAAAAAATACACAAAAAATGCATAACAAACACATTTACTAGTACATACTTTCCATTAAAAAAAGATATAAAGCACATAAAAAATAAATATATGCAGTTTTTGGATCTTTTTTTTTTGCCAAAATATGCCATGCAACATGTAAGAGTGAAAGGTATTTTGGGGGGAAATGAAATCAGGCAAATTTGACTGATAATGGATGAGGCAGGAGCAATAATTAATATAAATCCAGATAAGGCGCAGATCACCAATTAGACATCAGTAACCAACAATATATCTTATACTTAGACAGTGTCTGAAGGTGCCGAACATAGGAGTTGATTCTAGGGTCCCACCTAGGGCAGTATTTTATTTTTGTGACAATTTCTGCAGCGTGCATTTGTGGCAGTGGCATCATGCTGGAGCTTCGCGGCACTGCAGAGATCATCAACGGTTAATGGAGTGGCGGTGGTTACAGTTAGATGTCTGCTTTCCCTACCGCTGCTTTGTTGTTATGACAGCACCAGCATCGGGTTGCCATACAGCTGATACTGTTGTTCATGGCCCGGCCACACTGTGAAACAAGAAGGGCAGCTGCCACACCATTGTTTCACTGGACTGGCAGAATGAACAAGCCAGAGGTTTTAATAGTATGTGCGTCATTGTGATGCACATACAATTGAGATATATGGGCTTCCTGCCATATGCCACTGCGCTGGCGCCGCAATGAAGTGACATCATCACACTGCCTGTGGTGCTTCCCGTCCTTTGCCCCAAACCTAAAGCACCTGACTTGAGGGCTAGAGCAGGTGGACACGTGGAGAAGTGAGCATTTTTTTTCCCTTTACAATAGGTTCCTTATATGCCTACATCCTTACTGGGGGAATCTACATTGCTAACTACCTACTGGGGGGCCCTATATAGCTACCTACATACTGGGGAAACCTATTTAGCTTCCTACCTACTGTGGGCCACTATATAGCTACTTACTTAGTGGGAGCCCTATATACATACCTACTTGAAGGCTTTATATGCCTACCTACACATGGGGGGCCCTATAGACTTACACACATACTGGAGACCCTATACACATACATTTACCTACTGAGGGGCCTATTTACCTACCTAATAGGAGCCCTACCTAATCGGGGCTATATACCTACCTACCTACTGAGGGGGCCTATGTACCTAGCTACCAGGTTTCCTACCTACCAGGGCATTATTATTACTATTTGGGGCACAATGGATAGGGAGTTTGTACATGATGAGGGAGGGGGACACAGTTGGGAAGATGATAGAAAAGTGAGGAGTCTAAGGTGTTTGTGCTATGAATCCTTCAGGGACTAGTTGTGGCAAGGAGAAGTCACCATATCGGTCTTTGCCAGATGTTGAAGATTTCACCTGTATGTCCTTGGATGTAGTTACTGTGAGTCCCTGGATTTAGCACTGTAATCACTTATATGTGAGTGGAATGCCTATGTATACTGGTATCTCCCACAATATAGTGGAAATATTGGTCTTGGTGTAATGGTTTATACTCTGTTACAGTATGGTGGTATTATTCAGTCACTTTATGGTGATGAAATGTGGTCATGATGTGGCGGTATTATTTGTATGTTGTTGTTTTTGGTTTTGATATTTTGATTTAATGAGATGAGTAACAGTATGGTGGCATTAGACACTATATGGTAATGATATGTGGCAGTATTATTTAGTATTTGTATACAGTGGTACCTTAACTTTAGAGCGTCTTTACTTAAGAGTTTTTTGAGATAAGAGCAGTTGCTTGATCCATTTTTTGCTTCAAGTTAAGAGTGAAGGAGAGCAGGCGTGCATTGCAGCAGCTCCTGCTCAAAAACTCCTAATCTATAGCCATCCATGAATTTTAAACAATTAGCCATTATAGCAACATTGAACCCACCCTAAGTGAAGGGAAAAAAAGAGAATTTAAGTTTAGCCATCTCCTCCATCTCCGGCAGCATCTTCATCTGACTTTCAAGGTGAATACACTTACCCTTACCACCGGAGCCAGTTTTGGCCTCTCTGACAGAGCCCCATTTTTGAAATCTTACATGTGTCACTTTATGTGAGAATAACCTATCCATATGATTCAGAGATTATTTTCTCATTGCACATTGTGCTTTAAGATAGTAAGAAATTTTGGTCCAAAAAGTCCTTGTTTATTTGTGAAAAATATCAAAGTATCGTGAAAAATTTGAAAAATGTACCACTTTCAACTTTAAGAATTTCTGTGTGTAAGACAGATAGCTATTCCACTCAAACTAGCATCTACCATATGTCTACTGTAGGTTGGCATAATTTTTTTATATGTCTTTTTCTTTTTTATGACATTAGGGGGCTTAGAAATTTAGTAGCAATTTTCAAATTTTCTTGAAAATTTGCAATATAAATTTTTTTATGGAGCAGTTCAGCTCTGACGTGACTTTGATTGGACTGCATGTTAGGTACCCCCTTAAAGGACTTCATCTAAGAAACTACACCCCTTAACGTATTCAAAACAGCATTTAGGAAGTTTATTAACCCAGTTGGTGTTTCACAGGAATTAAAGCAAAGTGGAGGTGAAATTTCAAAATTTCACTTTTTTTTCCAGATTTTCAATTTTTATCCATTCTCAAGAACATGGTAGATGTGATCAGAGAAATGCAACTTAATATTGATTCCCCAAATTCTGCTGTTTTCAGAGATATCCCATATGTGGCCCTAGTGGGCTATTTGGCTCAACCACAAGCCACAGAATAGGAGGAGCACCTACTGGACTTTGGGGTCTCATTTTCATTACGATTTTATTTAGGCTATATACAGTGAGCGGTTGGAGGTTGAGGGAGCCAGAGCAGAGCAGTCGCAGGCAGGGGTCACAGACAGAGCTGTCAGTAATATACTATATACAGTGTATATAGTAAGCACACTGTATATAGTCAGTTACTGATAACTCTGTATATAGGGAAGAGCTGTATAAGATGGAACTTACTATACAGTTATGACAGTCTTTTTATAACAGATAGAACGTACTAATACACGTATATAATAAGTTACGAAGCCCTGCGTATATTATAATTTTCTACACATTCTGTATATAAAAAGAGTTTTTCAGTAACTGTATATAAGTTACCATAAGTTACTGACAGCTCTTACTATACTGTTATACATGAGGGGGGAACATCCTTTTCCTTTTGGAGAGCACCCTTTAAGGTGTGTTGTTTGTTTTGCCCTTTAAGCCCATTATAAACATCTGCATACACAAAGGCATTTGAAAAGGAGTGGAAAGTCACTCGCCCCCTTTAGGTTTTAAAAAAATCCTCAAATTTTCTTCTTTTATTACGAATCTTTGAGAAGCAAAAAAGGGAATAATTTCAAGCCAATATTGTCTTTTTACATAAAGCGTTTCGGGGTTTGCCCCTCATCATGTAGAGCAGGCATATTGGCTTTGATGGGGGAGGCAATGATGGGTTTTTAGGAGGGGAACATCTCTCCTTTTGGAGAGCACCAGTTAAGGTGTGTAGTGTTTTGTTTTGCCTTTTAGCCCACTACTAAGCATCTGCATATCACAAGGCATTAGGGGAAAGGAGCTGGAAAGCTCACTGCGCCCTCTTTGGGTTGTAACAAATCCTAAATTTTTACTTCTGATTCACGAATTTTTTGAGAACAAAAAGGAATAATTGTCAACCAATATTGCTCATCTACATACGCGTTTCGGGTTTTGCCCCTCATCAGTGTAGAGCAGAGCGATATTGGCTTGACTGGTGGGTGGCAATGAGTGGTTATGAGGAGGGAACATCTCTCCTTATTGATAGCACCATTTTAAGGTGTGTAGTGTTTTGTTTTGCCTTTTAGCCCACTTACTAAGCATCTGCATATCACAAGGCATTATGGGAAAGGAGCGGGAAAGCTCACTGCGCCCTCTTACAGACAGAGTTGTCAGTAACTTACTATTTACAGACAGGGCTGTCAGTAACGTACTATATACACTGTATATAATACGTCACTGACAGCCCTGTCTGTATTTTTTAAAAGTATGACCCCCTACTGTATACAAAAAGAGCGTCAGTAACTGTAATTAAGTTACCATACAATTACGACGCTCTTACTATAACAAAAAGAGTGCATAACTTACTAATTTACAGACGGGCTGTCAAAACTACTATTTTCATGTAATAATGTTACGACGCCCTGTCTGTATATTATAAGTTACTGACAGCCCTGTCTGTATATAGTAAGCTACTGACAACTCTGTCTGTATATAGTAAGAGCTGTCAGTAACTGTTTGGTAACTTTACAGTTACTGACAGCTCTTACTATAGTATGATGTTTTACCGTGTTAGCCATAGAAAGTAGTAGAAGAGTGAAGAAATCAGGCGATACCTTTTAGAGGCTAACTTAGTATATTTGATGGTAAGCTTTCGAGAGAACTAGCTCTTTTCTTCTGACATGATGTTATACAAGAAACTGAAAATTCACAGACTTTTTATACACAAAAGACATGGATCTCCAAAGGAATATAGAATCTTTAAAAATAACAAAATGCAATATAAGTAGAGCTTTTATTTACAACAGGTCAAGACATAAACAATCTGGAAACTTGTGGGGCGTGACAGAGGGGATAAAGTAATTTTTCTCTTAGTGTTTTGCTATTAGGTGGTGATTTGTGCCCCCCAACAGTTCATAAATAGTGTACTGAAACGGCATGAATTTAAGCCCAAAAATTGCAGAGTTTGAAATTTTTTGGCCATTAGTTTTGTTTTCCCCATTCCTTTCTCTCCCTCTGTGTCTTAAAATGTCCTTTTTAAATCCACAACCCCCAAATTTTAAATAGGGGTGGTCTTCTTTTGGAGAAATTGTGCGGAAATGGGGTTCATGTTGATAAATATGCTCCCCCCAGTCTGCCAAAAATAAGATTTGCATACGGGGGTGCACATCTGGACCCCATTGAAGTTCCCCGGAATGAAACTTCAATGGGGGTTCCGGGATGTCACCCCAAAATTTTATCAACAGAAAACCACCAAACCTATGATTTACCCTGCCTTAAAAATCAAAGATATCCTTTGTCATAACCTGAAAGGTGGGGAAAGGCCTTACTCCAATTCTATAAACTTAAATGACTTTTAACCCCCCAAACCATCAATCTCTTCCCTTATTTATTCAGAGAGCAAAATCCACTTTCGGATCCCCAACAATATACTTTAAAAACCCCCGGGCTACTCACATCAATTTTCCCACAAACCCACAAACAGAAAAACCTACCTTTCAAAACAACACCTTCCCCACCCCAACCCCAAAAAACAAAAATTATTTACAGCCAGTCTATACGTTACAATCGAAAATTTGCTCCGAAAAAGCAACCTGGACAAGCCCCCTCTGGTTTTGGGAGGAAAAAATTTGTCCATTTGGGAAAAAAAACCAAAAATTTGAGGGACAACCAAATAAAAAAGGGCCGGCAGCCTTTAAACCCCTTTTAAGGTCTGGGCCCCTTTTTTTGGGCCTTACTAACACACCCTATTTTTGAAATCTGGAAAAGTTCACTTTATAGAGAAAAAACTTTTTGACACTTTTACTGACCCCTTTTGTTTCCCAGAGTTTTGTTTTCTCGTACACTTTGTTTTTTAAAATTTAGTAAAAAAATTTTTTGGTCTATACAATCCTTTTTTCTTTTTGAAAACAAAAATTTTGTAAAAATTTGGAAAAATTTTTCCCCCTTTTTTAAAAAGTTCCAAAATTTTTTTTGGGCTTTGCAAGAAAAAGATAATTATTCCCCCAAAAAATTTTTATAATTAGCATCTACCATATTTTCCACTAAGGTTGGAAATCTTTTTTTAAAGGGCTTAGAAACTTAGTATTTAATTTCTCACTTTTTTAAAGAAAATTTGCAATAAAACATTTTTTTAGGGACCCCCTCCAGTTCGACGTGGCTTTGGGGGGCCTAAATTTAGAAAACCCCCATAAATCACCTCACCCTAAGAAACAAACCATTTTAAAAGTATTTAAAAAATTTGGGGTTTAGGAAGTTTTTTTTTAACCCTTTTAAAGGTTTTTTCCCACAAAAAATTTAAAAGTGAAGTGGGGGTTTAAATTTTCAAAATTTAAATTTTTTTTTTTGCAAAATTTTCAATATTTATTCTATTATTTACTGCAATAGGGTAAATGGGGACCAGGAAAAATGGAAAAACTTAAATAAATTTTCCCCCCAGGTCTGCCAATTTTTTAGAGATATCCCATATGGGCCCCCTAGTGCGCTTTTTGGCTCAACCCCAAAAACCTCAGAATAGGAAAAGCACCTACCAGACTGGGGGGGCCCCTCATTTTCAATACGTTTTTTATTTATCGCCTTTTTCATTTTTGGGGGAAAACCCAAAAGGTGCTAAAATTTAAATAAACCCCCCAAAAAAAGCCCCCCAATTGGAAACAAAACCCCCTTTAAAACCCTTTTTTTCCCCGGGGCCCTATTGGGGGATTTTGTTTTGCAGCCTTTTGGGCCCGAAATTTGCCTCCAATACGGCTGAAATCAGCCCCAAAATAAGCCGTAATCCCGGAGTTCTCATAGAGAACTTTTAATTCCGTCTCTTCTCCCCCGTTTCGGCAAAATCCGCCGGGGGGAAAAAAGTAAACATGCACAAAATTTAGGCGTATACGCCCGGAAAAATGAGTTTTCCATGGGGCCGGGAGCTGCCGGCCCCCCGCCCCCACTGAAAGGGCGCCGGCGAAATTTTGCTTTTTAAACCCGGGCCCCCGCAATTACCCCGGGCAATAACCGTGTGAAAAAGGGCCTTTAAAGGGAAAAATTATCCGGGGGTTGCATTTAGTATATCAAACCCCAAACGGGTTGATTCACAAATTTTTTTTTAAGCAAAAAGGGCTGTGAAAAAAAAAAAAATTTTTTTTTTTCTGCAATCTCCCAAATTTTAGTTTAAAAAATGTTTCATATTTAAAAAGGAATCCTGGGAAAAAAAACAAACCTTCCCAAAAACGTTACATAATTTCCTTTCCCAAATTCGGCAATTTCCCTACATGTGGGGGAAAAATGCTGTTTGGGCGCATTGGGAGGGCATAAAAAGGGAGGGGGCGCTATTTGGCTTTTTGGGGCGGGGATTTTGGTTTGGGGGGATGGGCGGGATTTGCAAAAAACCCCCCAAAAAAACCCGAACAGGTGAAACCTTTCCGAAGTCCCCCCCATTTTTTGATTTTAAAACCCCTCATGAAACTCATAAAGAGGTGTATTGTGCATTTTTTGGGCCACCGGTGGGTTTCCAAAATTTGTTTAGCATTTTTTCCCTAAAATGGGGGGGGAAATGCAGTTATGTTAAATTTTTTTTTGGGTTTTCAATTTTTAAACGTTTTACAGTGCAGTATAAATGGGGTGGGGTAAATTTTTCTATGGAGGTCGGTACAATTACCAAAGATATAGATTTTTATATAGTTTTTTTTTTTTTTTATTACTTATAAAACCCCTAGAAATAGGTCTATAAAAAAAAAGTTTTTTTGTTTATCCTATTCTTACCGCCAAAACTTTTTTATTTTGCTTTTGCAGAGGGTGTAGGGGCCCTTTTTTTTTTTGCGGGGAAAATTTTGCTTTTTTTGGTACCATTTGGGGTGCATATGAAATGGGTTTGTTCACTTTTTATTAAAGGGTTTTTGTGAGACGTTTTTTAACAAAATACACAATCCTGGTAGTGTTTTTTTAAATTTTTTTTTTTTATAGCGGGCACTCGCCCTTATAAAATTTACATGCTAGCTTTTCTCAGCTGGTCAAGCATAAAAAGCAATTTCCCAATTTGTTTTATTTTTTTTATTTTTTACTGCTTTTAAAACAATAAAAAAACTTTTTTTCAAAAAGGAAAACACTTTTTTTCAACGCCGCAGTCTGAGAGGGCCCTAAAACTTTTTATTTTTCCTTTTGTACAGACTGTGGGACAAAGGGGTTGTTTTTTTTGCGGGGTGAGTTTTAAAGTTTTTATTGGAAAAATTTTGGGGGGAAAAAGACTTTTTTATCAGGTTTTTTAAAAAAACCCTTTTTTTGGAAGGCAGGGTGAAGAAAATACTTTAAACCCAGTATGTTTTTTTATTTTTAACCGCATCACCATGCAGGGACCGTGATAAAAAAAAAAAAAAAAAAAAAAAAAAAAAAATTTAAAAAATACTCTTTTGGTTTGATACGATTAAAGGGGATACGCAATTCATATAAATTTTTTTAAGTTGAAGCCTTTTAAAAAAAAAAAAATGTTTTTAAGGGGTAAAAGAATATTTTGCATGGCCCACTTCTGAAGCCCCTAACTTTTTTTTATTTTTCCCCTATACAGAGCGTTTAAAGGGCTTTTTTTTTTTGCGGGATGAACTGAAATTTTAATTGCACCCCTTTTTTGGGGTTTTTATATTTTTTGATCGCTTTTTATTTTCCCTTTTATGTGCTGCGGGATGAACAAAAAAACTTAAATCTGTGGGGTTTTTTTTTTTTTTGTTTTTATTTTACCCCGTTTTTATTTTTTTTTCGGTTTGTGTTTTTTTCCCCCCTTTTTTTTTTTTATTTTTTTTAAAATTTTTTTTTTTTTACTTTTTTCCCCCTAGGGGGTTTGAATGAAGGAATCTTTAAATCTCTAATTCAATAGGGAAACAATACACACTTGTGCTGTGTACTGGTTCCTATGGGGAAATGTCAGTCACGAGGCATCGTGAAAGTCACAGACAACCCCCGAAGGCATTCTATCCTTCCGTGCTGTCTGTCACCCCAAAAGCAGCCGCATGGAAACGTGCACCAACCCTGGGGCTGCTGTCGCCGACAGAGAAAACCCGGAGGAAAATCGCTCCTCCTGTGGGCCCCCCCTTAGTTTTTTGCGATCTGGTTGGGGGCCGCTGCTTTTAGGTTTTACCGATCCTCAGGGCTATGCATAAAGTCCCCCCGGGGCGTTAAAAAACCCCCCCGACCTGGGAAAAGTATGCATACGTCCTAGGGCTTTTAAGGGTTTTAAAAAAAAACAGTCTGCTCACATATAAAGACCCCAAAATGGGAAACAAAGAGTTCCCCTATTTGGGCCCCCCTACAACCCAAGCTGGAGATTGCTACGAAGGATTGCCCCAAAAACTCCAAAAAGTGCTACATAGGGACAACAGACTGAAAGACATAAATTTCCCCCGTCTCCCTCTCCAAACCTGTGGCGTATTATTGTCCGGAAAAGGGCCCCGAAGCCCCAACTTTAGGGAAAGGCAACTCACCCTGGGCCTGCAAAACAGGGGCAAGAAACCCGCAGGGGACAACCACAAACCAAAAAACAGGGGTACCTGTCCCTTTGTCAAAAACAGGTGCACCCGAAAATTTGGGGGGAAAATTTTCCCCGCAGGGCTTTCAAGTAGGTTATCTGATTATTTGTGTTTAAAAGTCCCCCACAAACCTCTAGTTGGGGGGAAAAAGGGCAGAAATCAGTCAGGGGCATGAATTCACACAGATTCACCATGGGAAAATTTTTTAAAACACAAAAGGGAAAGGGAAAAGGGAAAGGGGGAAAACAAAAATTTAAAGCAAAAATTTTTAAAATCCCCGGGAAAATTTGGGCTTAATATTCACCAGTTTTTTATTCCCACTATGTAGGGAAATGGGGAGGGTCACAAATCACCCCTGGGTATCAAAAAAGATAAAGCAAGAATTTTCTGAACCCTCGGGCACCCCCACAAGTTTTCCAGAAATTTTTTAAATTTCCCTTTACCTTTTTTAAAAAACTGCCCTACTTATATTGGGATTTTTTTATTTTTTTAAAAAATTCTAATTCCCCTTTAAAAACCATGTATAAAAAAATCTTAATTTTTCAGTTTTTTCCCCATAACATTTAAAGTCCGGAAAAAAGAGTAATACTCCCCGAAAGCTTACCATCAAAAAAAACTCATTTAGCCTCTAAAAAGGGACGCCCAATTTTTTTTCCCCTCCCTTTTAGCTCTTTTCAAAAAACAGAAAGGGCTGTCAGTAACTTGTTATATACATACAGATGTCAGTAACATACTATGATACAAGGTACTACTATATACAGTGGTTATAAAGTACATAACTGACAGCCCTGACTGTATAAAGTACGAGTGTCATAACTGTATAGTTACTGACAGCTCTTACTAAATACGAAAACAGAGTTGTCATAACTTACTATAAACAGTATACTTACTATATGCATTAAGCATAATATGTACACCGTAATATAGAACGTTACTAATGTCAATTTGGACAATTTAAGGAAAAAACATCCAGAATCTTTACATCATATATATTTCTTTTAAGCTCATCAGATAGTTTGTTAACTGCTGTTTACTGCAATACATCCTATATCGAAGTATCAGATATCTCCACACACAGCTTTCCTTGAGGCAGATGCAAGTCCTGCTAGAAGCCAGATTCAAGGACTTCCTCCTCCCCCCAGATAATAAAGAGAAATGTTTGGGATGTGTCCATATCAGCTTAATGCTTCAACGTACATGCAAATTAAACTTTGTCTCTTAGCGACCGCCAATTAACCAATCATGTGGTGATAGAATATCATGTGATTAAAAAGTTCTATTGGAATGTAATTTACTGTGATAAACTTCAAGGATTACTGTGCCGAAACGAAAGTGTCGGTCGAGTTTTTTCTCAAGCTCTGGCTGCCGGCAGCCAATATAATAATCATAATTCAAGGAGGCATTTAATTGAATAAGAGTGAACAAAGATGGAAGTCCACACCTGATTTAATCATCTTGAAATTGTGCCGTGCTCACAAACGTCCCGAGGACTAACCGAGGGGGGCTGAACGCCTTACCATCGTCTGAACTGACCTGTGTGCCCAATCACTTGGGCCGATCAACCCCACAGAAATAGTAATTTTAAGCAAACTTTTAGTCTGTGACTTATCTGTTTTTCGGACATTCTAGTGAAAGGTCTTTTGTGTTTGTCGCTCCCTTAGGAGACTGTGTATGCGTTCAGTGTGCCTCTACGTGTGCTGCGGTACAGGTGTGCGTATTATATGCGTATACCCTTAAACTGCTACATTAAAGCCCCTTGCATGTTGCTCTGTAAAAGTTAACGTGACGGATAGTGTAATTTCCTTTCAGTATCATATTTCAATGTAGGGTCAGACTGGCTCCTGAGGAAAAAAAATGGGTGAGAAACATAGATAAGTCGACCCGGTCGAAGGAAACCGAAGCCAGTCAAGAATTTATATAGAGTTATATACAGATACAGTTATATACAGAATAGTTTATAGACAGATGACTGCATTTCCTAAAGAACTGCCCATGGGCCAAAGCCTCTATAATTTAAACCAGACGATCTGATTAGCCTGTTATACAGATGGATAGCAGATGATCTTGGATCCGATAGCTGTTAAGACAAAGATCTTGGTTTCTGATAGCCTGTTATTGACAGATGATGCGCATTTTTTTTTTGAGAATATTTTAGATTACCTGCTGACAAGCAGAAGACATTGATTAGTGTTGTATGGCTTAACCTCAACATACACTTTGTGTAATTTTGTTCCTGTTTTAGTTAGGTAAGAAAAAACTGCATCAGGTTTAATTTTATATTCAAGCTTACATCACTAGTTTATCTTTCAACTGAAATCTGGCAGATGAATAACCTTGGCTCGATTGCAAAGCAACTGTTAAGCGGTGGTTTGTACCCCTGCGGGCACGCACTTCAGTTTCTCCCCTCCTGGGCCATAATGGAAAATTATATCGCTCATCCAAAAGGTGGCAATTTGATAGTTGATCGAAGAGAAAATTAAGAAAAAATATTTATGAGACTTGAGAGAAATAAAAAAGCCCCCCAAAAAAAAAAAAATAAATACGCGCTGGTAATGAGCTTAAATCAAAGATAAGCAAGCATGTTGATACAAGCACTGAAAGAACATAACGATGTCTTATAGCAAAGCATAGATACAATGAAACTGAATGTAAAAAATAAGAAGGATTTGAGGAATGCATAAAAGATGCCGCATTCCAAGATGGCGTTTTTCAGCGTTGGTGGACTGACCGTAATCAAATTCCATTAACACTGAAAGTTGCGTAGATTGTTGAGGGAACGTACAACACAATCATACCTGGTATTACCTCAGCTCCGTCACCTCCCGGTATTCTTCCCTCAGCTCCCGGGGCCAGAACCGCCCATTAATTTTCAGTAGCCATTTTTATGACGTCCACACATTCTCTGTAACCGGAAGCAAAAACCAATCCCCGCCCTTTGATTCTCCTGTGGCCATACTTGTATCCTAAGCAATCCAAAGAACCCGGAAGTTCCGGTTGAAGTTGAACAACTCCATCTTGATACACCAACATTCCGACATCCTATCTCTCCCTACATGCACCACCTCTTGTTACTACTAATGTGAAACATTAATATGCAACTGTCGAGTGATAAACGTATCTTGAAAGCACACCTGCAGACATCACAACCTTCCCCCGCAACCACAATACCTTTGCTCACGACTACTATGGACACCCTCCTCCTCCGTATGCCGCTATGCTGACTTTCAATTCAAATGGAGAGGAAACGGGAGGATGACAAGTTGCCAATTACTACAGGATGCCAGGACTCACATCGCACCCAAATTAAAGACTTCAGTATTTTTCCTATTGCTCACAGCACACGACTGCTGCGTAGGAGAGATTAAACTGTGATTACATTATGCCATGCTGATGAACCATAAATAATAACGTACACACATAACAATTGTGTTCAGCTGCTGAAACAAACTATACATAAACTACTTCGAAGTGGCCCACGACATGTTCTCATCCCTGTCCATACCGCTCATTTCTCTGGCATCTTTGTGTTCCCACCAACGACATGTGTACAGGCCATACTCCCCGCATTACTTTATCACAAGCCAATTCCCAATACAGTGACATACGGATAGTGTAACTAACAGACCTATTGCCAAATGCCTGAAGACTATATGTCTCTCCTTACTCAAACCCACTAATTCTCCAGGACAACTTCACCTAACTCAGGAGTATAACCTCATTTCTGTTGCAAACACCCACATTCCATCCACCACCAGAACCAACTCATTCATGGACTACCCCTACCTTCGGCAGCACCACCACCAGTCACCTCCTACAGCCACTGGATTCCTTTTCACTCCCATTTCTACCTTCTCACCATCAGCCCAGCCAACAATACCCAGGATCAACCAATCTCAAGCCTTTTACATCCGTACAAGTCAATAATCTACTGACTACCAAATGCCAGACCCTGAAAAAAACCCAAGGGCAATTTACCGTGGCATCAGCCAATACAGAAGAACCATATCTGCCTCTTGGAAAGATCTATACCATGTTGCCACATCAAGGCTGGGATTACTTTTGGCCTATCATCAAATCACCCTACAAAAGACACTGTTGTGGACATCAGTACTACTCCCATCTGTGAAAGTTCTGCCGTCCATCTTCATTCTTTGGGCCAAGAACGCATGGCTTGAATCCTCGATGAATATCTTCAATTCTACTCAGATTCCTACTAAATCCGTGGAGAATTTTTTTATCACCGGGATGCTGCCTTATTCCTGGAACTGATTTGACATGAACACTAAAGCTCACAAAATCCACTTTTCAACGGCGTTTGTTATAGATTACTTAAACCTCTGGACTTTGAAACAATTTCAAGCAGAAAATCAAGTTATCTGGAAGTCAACTTCTATCATTGCTAAGGCCAGACTGATCCATCCCAACAATAAATAAAGGTTCTAAAGTGACCCAACTTCAAGAGCTCCCACAGGCTCTATAGCCTCAGGCCAGACACCATACTTCAACAAACAACCAATGTAAGTTTTCCTGGGTTCACCTACAACTCCAATCAAGAGAACGTACGCGACCTTTCCAGAACACACACTCTGGCGGACAAGGCCGAACTCAAAAACTTGTTTTTACTGCAACCGATCCGGACATATCAATGAGGCAGTGCCGTGCGTAAAGCTCGTGACGACAACAAGGATCTTGCTACCAATGGATACCAACTACCGCAATAATCCCTTAACATATAATCAATTTCAACCTCAGTATCAATTTTTGAATCTCAACCGTCAAGATTCAAACCGCAAAAAGACACAACGCATACCTCAGTCCTAAATAATAATCCATTCAATTGACCCATGTTACCAACCTTGAACGCATAGTCATGCAAACAACATATCCTCAAGATAATCTTATCTGTCATATCAACCTCAAGACTCCTCCTATGTCGCGCATCCATAGGATTCCAGTAGAAACTATGTCGACCGAATTTTACTCAATGCTTCAGAAACTCCACTGTATAATCATTCTAACCCGTTGACCCGTCCAATTCTTCAAAATAATGGCCATCCAACTCCTTACTTGTAGATACAGGTTGCAGCCAATCGGATTTCTGAAACTTCTGACATTCCACCAGACGACATACTTCTCCTGACTACATTCATGCATGTGAAGTGGGAGGCCGTACCAACACAGACTTGCTCAACCTACCCTTGGCCAATTGGACCTCAAGGACTCCTGTCTGAACCACTTATTCTTCTACTTACCCAACTAACTGCTTGAAGCTGATCTTCTGAAAAAGATGAATGCTACTAACATATATGATTCTTCTGGAATAGTATTTAGACCTACAATACTCCAATAATAATTTCACATAAGCGACTACAAACTGTTCCTGCACTTCACATGCTTTATCCACATCAAGCAATCCTCCAGAACTTTTGACACAATACCTCCCTGAAGTTTGTCTAAAGGTCCTGATGATGTGGGCATCCTCCAGTCCTCACCTGTACATGTCCCTTCCCTGAAAGAGGATGCTACCCTGCCTCGCTTGCCTCAATATCCCTTTAGCATGATCAAGAACAATCCTGGAGTCACAATCAGAAACATTCCTGGATAATGAGTGCTCGATCCACTGCATTTCTCCTGCAAATACACCCCTGTTCACAAGAAAAGTTAACCCTGGTGAACCTCCAAAATACCATTTGTTCAGGACTCAGAGCATCATTGCAGTCACGGATTATGAGAACCCTGAGGACCCTCCAAAGCTCAAGTTTCTCCTCAACCAAGTACCTCTGAAGCTGCAAACTTCACAGTCTATGGTTTTCTGCAATGTCGTCTTCAGTGTCCCATCTACACAAGGACTATCAATACCCTTCTGCTTTCACTTATCGTGTATCTCACCCACCTGGACGAGGATTCTTCACAGAACTCACCCAACCAGTTGACTCAAGCCCTGCATGACATGTATGATATTCTCTTGTTGCACCTGATTTCCAACTTGTCAATTAAGCTCTTTGAGTCTTCTTCAACATTGGCATCAATCAACTGAAAGACTCACAGTCCAAGTTCCAAAGATGTTCATAAGAAAGTTTATTCCTCGGACATTGCATATCACAGGTATAAACACATTACCGATGATCGGGAAAAAGCTGATGATCTCTTTTTCTTCACCAAACAATCTAAAACAACTACAAGGATTGTCTAGGCCTCGTCACTTTCTTCGTCACTGGATATCCTATGCTCCAGTCTTATGCAAGTTTAACACTATTCTTTCAAGGAACATTATTTACACCAATGAACTCCTCCACTTGAGGCACAAGAGTGTTTTCAAAGCCTAGAAAAAATTATCCATACAAGTTCCAGCTCTGGGAATCTCAGACTACTCACAGCCTTTCAAATTCATTCCTATTTTGAAGACTAGGGCCAAGCTTCAAAGTCCTGACAAAAAACATGGAAGCTGAGACCTCTTGCTACTATTCTTGCAAGTTTAGATCCTGTTGCACGGACTGATTCCTACTTGCCTCAGAGCTATCTGCTGCACAAGATCTTCTTGAAAAAACTGAAGACATCATTTTAGGCCATCTGGTCATTCGTTTTGACTCAACTACAAAGGGATTCCTGAAACAGTCGCAGCAACTCATCACAGTAAACAGTCGCCATCTCCATAACAATGCCCATTACTGAAGCCTGAAAATGTCACTTTGAAGAGAGGTTACTACTCTCATCCCACCACTCTGCTTCCTCTCTTAAGAGGCCGAAAGAAGATGAAGATCAGACTTCTACCACAGATGAAGACCAACTGCATGGTTGAACCTCTTCATGACTGTCCTTGAACAAGCAGGCTGAAACCTCCTATCTTCCAACGTCGCTCTCATCCAAGTTGGAGAGCCCAGACTATTCGTCTTCACAGATGGATCCAGATATTTGGACGATCAAGGGACTTTCCCATACAGGATTTGCATTGTTACCTTTGCAGAAAACCGTGAAGGCTGCATCTTTACCTTCGAAGATGCCAGCCCAAGAAGGCTGTAGCAGAAGCTTGTAAGCTCGCCAAAGAGAAGACCATGAACATATACACCGACTCAGCCTATGACTTTGGCCTGAAGTGGGCCCTGAGCGGTTTCCAGACAGCTAGTGGAACGCCCATAAAGAATCAAGAAGCCATTCAGACTCTGATGCATGTTCTCCAATTGCCAGCTCAAGTGCCGTTTTTGAGACTAAAAAGCCCATCGAAGAATAGATCAGTGGTGTAGAAGCACCTACAGAGCAGACTTGGGCTGCAAAGGCCAATGCTCTCTTCCCAGAGATTCGAGAGGAAGCAGAGTGGCTGTATATTGCTGACCAGAGCAGAGAAGAAATAAAGAAATGAAGAAGAAATAAAGAGAATACGAGAAGAAATAAATAAAGTGAAAGAAAGAAAGAGAATGTGAGAAAGAAAGAAAGAGAATGTGGAAGAAAATTGAGAATGTAAGAAAAAAAGGAGAAATGTGATTATAAAGAAGGAGGAAGGTGAAAGAAGAAAGAAGAAAGTGAGAAGAAAGAGGGAAAGAAAAGGTGAGAATAAAGAATAAGGAAAGAATAGAGAGAACAAGAAGAGAAGAACCAAGGTACAAGATGCATTGAAAAAAAAAAAAACAAAAAAATCCAGGAGTTAACCTGTTGAGACAATCTCAAACAACCTGAACAGCCCGAAGGAAAGGAAAGTTGGGAGTCAAATTGCAGAGTTTTGAAATGTTTGCATTAGTTTGTAATCCCATTCCTTTCTCTCCCTCTGGTCTTAAAATGTCCCTATTAAAACCACAACCTGCAATCCTTCAATAGAGTGTCTTCTCTGGAGAAATGTTCGGCATGTGGTGCATTTGATAAATATGCTCCCTCCAGTTCTGCCATAAAGAGATTTGCATACTGGGGTGACATCTGGACCCCATTGAAGTCCCCACAGTGAATGAAAACTTCAATAGAGGTCCAGATGTGCACCCCATATTATCAACATGCACCACCAAACCTATGAATTACTGCCTTATATCGATGATATTCCTTGTCTCTTGACCTGCAGTGAGAGGCCTTACACCCATACTATAATACTTCAATGAACTTTCACACCAACATCACTTCACTTACTTAGTTACAGAGAGCAAATCCACTTCTGGATACACAATATACATTAAAGACCACCGGCCTACTTACATCAATATCCCACAAACCCACAGACAGAACGCCTACCTCAAAAAACAGCCTGTCCACCCCAACACACAAAACAATATTATTATACAGCCAGTCTATACGTTACAATCGAGTTGCTCCGACAAAGCAGACCTGGACAAGCACCTGCTGGATTGAGGAGCAAAATTTGGTCCAATTTGTGGATACAAACCAAAATTACGACAGACCAAATAAACAAGCCACAGCCATTAACCCCTTAAGGTCTAGGCCATTTTGGCCTTAACTAACACAGCCCTATTTTTAAAATCTGGTCATGTTGTCCCACTATGAGAGAATAACTTTTTGACACTTATACTGATCCATGGAATCAGAGATTGTTTTCACGTGACACATTGTGCTTTAGATTAGTAAGAAATTTTGTCTATACAATGCCTGTGTCTCTTGGGAAGAAAACTATAATTTTTGTGAAAATTTGGAAAAATGGTTGTCATTTTAAAAGTTTCCAAAATTTCTGCGTGCAAGACAGATAATTATTCACCATAGAAATAGTTTTATAATTAGCATCTCCCATATGTCCACTATAGGTTGGCATCATTTTTAAATGGCTTATAAACTTAGTAGTAATTTCTCACATTGTCAAGAAAATTTGCAATATACATTTTTTAGGACCACTCCAGTTCTACGTGCTTTGAGGGGCGCATGTTAGATACCCCATAAATCACCTCATCTAAGAAACTAGACCACTTAAAGTTTTACACAAAGCGTTTAGGAAGTTTGTTAACCCTTTAGTAATTTCACAGAAATTAAAGTGAAGTGGAGGTGAAATTTGAAATTTCACTTTAATGCAGATTTCAATATTTAATCTTACTTATTTACAGCAATACGGTAAATGTGACCAGTAAATGCAACTTAATATCAACTTCCCTCCGAGTCTGCCAATTTTAGAGATATCCCCATATGTGCCCTAGTGCGCTAATTGGCTCAAACTCCAAAACTCAGAATAGAGAAGCACCTACCAGACTCTGGGCTCATTTTCAATATGATTTATTTAGGCGCCAATTCAGGTTGTGAGGACACCCTAAGTGCTAAAACATAATAAACAACCCTAAAAAGCCTCCATATTGGAAACAAAACCCCCTTAGCCCTCGTTTCGACACGGCTTATATTGTGGGACTGATTGCAGCCGTATTGAAGCGCCGTATGTGCGCTCCAATGACGCGCTGAAATCAGTCCCCCCATAAGCCGTAATCCAGAGTTCTCTCCATAGAGAACTAGAATTCCGTCTCTTCTCCCCGCTCGGCGAATCCCCGCGGGGGAGAAAGTGACATGCACATTATTTACGGCGTAATACGCCCGTGAATAATGATTCTATGGGGCGGCGAGCTGCCGGCCCCCCGCCCCCACTGCACACCGCCGGCGAAATTGCGGGGTGAAATCCGGCCCCGCACTTACGCCGGCCAATAGCCGTGTGAACATTGACCTTAAGGAATATATCCAGGTGCAGTGAGTATATCGAACCCACAGTGATTCACAAATTATTTTAAGACATAGGCTGTTAAAATTAAAAATGTATTTTTTTCCAGCAATCTGCAATTTTAGCTTAAAATGTTTCATATTTACAAGGAATCTTGGAAAAAAAAGCACCTAAAATTTGTTAAACAATTTCTTCCAAGTTCGGCAATACCCTACATGTGGGTGTAAACTGCTGTTTGGACGCATGGCAGGACGTATAAGGGAGGAAGCACTATTTGGCTTTTGGAGTGCAGATTTTGTTGGGGCCATGTCGCATTTGCAAAGCCCCCAAAGAACCAGAACAGGTGAAACCTTCCAGAAGTTGCCCCATTTTAGATTCAACACCCCTCATAGATCTCACATAGGGGTGTATTGTGCATTTTGGGTGCACAGTTGTTCCAAAGTTTTTTTAGCATTGGGACATGAAAATGGAGGGAAAAAACGCAGTTCTGTTATTGTTTTTTGGGTTTCAATTTTACAGCGTTCACCGTGCTGTGTAAATGAGTGGATAACTTTACTATGGTGGTTGGTACAATTACAATGATATAGATTTTATATAGTTTTTTATGTTTTATTACTTATAAACAACAGAAATAGGTCTATAAAAATGCGTTTTTATGTTGTCCTATTCTGACAGCCATAACTTTGTTCACTTTTTATTAAGGTTTTTGTGAGGCGTTTTGAACAAAATACAGCAATCCTGGTATTTTTTTATTTTTTTATTTTTTTATAGCGGTCACTCTGCGTTATATATGAAATGCTAGCTTTACTCGATACGATTACAGCGATACCCAATTTGTATTTTTTTAATTTTTTTTACTGCTTTTATACAATAAAAACACTTTTATTCAAACAGGAAAATACGTTTTTGCATCGCCATAGTCTGTGAGCCATAACTTTTTTATTTTTCTGGATACGGAGCTATGTACAGGCTTGATTTTTGCGGGATGAGTTGACGTTTTTATTGGTATAATTTTTGGGGGAACAAGACTTTTTTGATCAGTTTTAAATCAGTTTTTTGGAAGGCAGGGTGAAGAAAATACTGCAATCCTAGTAGTGTTTTTTATTTTTATTTTTAACAGCACTCACCATGCAGTATCCATGATAAGTTAGATTTACTCTGTGGTCGACACGATTATGGCGATACGCAATTCACATAGTTTTTTTATGTTGAAGCACTTTAAAAAAAAAAAAGTGTTTTTAGTGTGTAGAAGAATATTTATGCATGGCTGTCTTCTGAGAGCCATAACCTTTTTATTTTTCCGTATACAGGGCTGTGTAAGGACTTTTTTTGTGGGATGAACTGACGTTTTAATTGGTACAAAGTTGGCATTTTTAGGAGTTTTTGATAGCTTTTTATACCATTTTATGTGCTGCGGGATGAACAAAAATCTTAAATCTGTGATTGCTTTTTTGTTTTTATTTTACAGTGTTCACCATACGGGTAAATTAAATAACAGATTTATAGGGCAGATCATTTTGCATGCAGCGTTGCAAATTATGGGTACTTTTTTTATTTTTTACCTTTTTTGGGGGGACTGGGGTTTTTAATGGGTAAAACGGCGGTGTACGTTTTTTTTTTTTTTTTTCCTTGTTGTGTTTTACTTATTTTCACTTTTTTTCACTTATTTTTACTTTTCCCCATCGGGGAATTGAATGAGCGATCTTTAGATCTCTCATTCAATAGGAATCAATTCACAGCTTGTTGCTGTGTACTGGTTCCTATGGTAACTGTCAGTCACGATGCCGGGCCATGCCCACAGGGCACGGCCGGGTATCGTGACGTCTCAGACAACCCTTCCGTGCTGTCTATCAGCACACAGCAGCCGCACGGATCGTGCACGATCGTGCGCTGCTCTCGCCGACAGAGACGCAGGAGGAGATTGCTCCTCCTGTGTCTCCCTTAATTATTGCGACCCATTGGTCGCAATAATTAAGGGGTTAACTGCCCTCACCCCCCAGAGTGATCTCGGGTCGGGGCCGACGCTGCGGGATGTCATCTGTAATATACAGCTGACATACCGCGCCGATCTAAAGCGAGGCACTGTGGACTTTACACCGCATGTATGAGCGCACCTCGGGCGCCGACATACATGAGGCACAGCTTTCACGTTCGAGCACTTGAAAACGTGTGCTCCGACACGGCGAGATTCATACATGTCGCCCTTAGTTTATACATTGCAGCTTTACTTATTTTGTTTATAGATTACATTTATAGTATTAACCCCTTAACGACCTAGGACATATGCATACGTCCAGGTCATTTGGGGGTTAATGCATCTTGACGTATGCATACGTCCTGAGGATCGCGCGAACTCTGGCTTTTTTACTGTATTTTGAACTGTCCGCCTTTTCATTTGATTGATCAATACTTCTCCATAGGTAATAATGGTTCACTGTAGCTCCTATTCTGATTGGCTGGTTTCTGCCGAACAATGGGAAGAGCTTACAGAGTTTGAATTACTGTACTTCCCGGCAATTCTCTATATCGCAATTCCTGATGTAACACCGGTCACGGCGACAAACGCGTTGTTAGGGATTTGAGTGATGTATGTTTATAGAAGGTTTTGGATCTTTTACAGAGAATGTTTTACTCCAAATAAAAACGATTTATTTACTAAGACTCCATGCCGCACGGAGTTGAGATTTCAGTGCCCCCATCTCTCCATAGACTACAATGGGACAAAGTAGCTTGCGCTCCGATTGACCGGAATAGCCAAGCCCCCACTAGTTCAACCAATTAGCTCTTTTCTGCTTTTTTTTACTGTATTTTGAACTGTCCCGCCTTTTCATGTGATTGGTCAATACTACTCCATAGGTTATAATGGTTCACTGTCGCTCCTATTCTGATTGGCTGGTTTATGCCGACCAATGAGAAGAGCTTACAGAATTTGAATTACTGTATTTCCCGGCAGTTTCCAATATCCCGATTCCTGATGTAGCGCCGGTGACGGCGACAAACGCGTTGTTAGTGATTTGATTGATTTATGTTTTTAGAAGGTTTGAGCTCTTTTTCAGATAATATTTTACGCCTAATAAAAACTATTTTTTTAAATCATACTCCATGTCTCACGGAGCTGAGATTTCATTGCCCCGATCTCTCCATAGACTACAATGGGACAAAGTAGCTCGCGCTCTGATTGGCCGGGATAGCCAAGCCCCCGCTAGTTCAACCAATCAGCTCTTTTCTGCATTTTTTACTGTATTTTGAACTGTCCTGCCTTTGCATTTGATTGGTCAATACTCCATAGCTCATAATTGGTCACTATTGCTCCTATTCTGATTGGCTGGTTTATGCTGACCAATGAGAAGCACTTACAGAATTTGAATTACTGTATTTCCCGGCAGTTTCCAAGATCCTAATTCCTGATGTAGCGCCGTTCTTGATTTTTGGAAAGGGATTTTTTTATGGTTTTTTTTTTAGAAGGTTTGAGCTCTTTTTCAGATAATGTTTTACACCTAATTAAAACGAGTTTTGGAATCATACTCCATGCCTCAAGGAGCGGAGAGCTGTGTACTGTTGTAACAGTCGACCTAGAGCACATTTTGCCCCATTCCATTACGTTCTCGCTTCACTTCGCCTCCTCCGGCTCATTTAGACCAGCTTCAACTAGGTCTGCCTGTCGGAGCTGGCGAGCGCTGCAATGCGCCGCACTTTGCCGAGCCGCAATCATGCATGCCTCGGAGTATTTGAATGTGCCGCGTCCCACCCCAGAACGCCCACACCGCGCCCAATGCACGCCCCTTCATGTTAGGCGCATCTGAAAATGGCGAAGGTTGCGCCTAACACCGCATCACTGAGTCCGACAAGGACAGAAAACAGGCGCAACTCCCGATCATACATGTCGCCCTAAATA
>JAODAL010039311.1:0-38144 GCA_025379985.1 Phyllomedusa bahiana
GCCCTGCTCCATATACATCTATATACTACTCCCTGCATCCTGATGAAAGCGTGCCTGCCAGGAGCCTAACCCTATACACACTGGCCATTCTAAGCCCTGTGACCCTATCCCAACATGTTTCGATCATCCGAGGATCGCTTCAGGGGAAGGTTAGGAAAATGAAAAACACAGATCACGACTTAAGAAACCTGTATGAAATATTGTCAGGGTAATTACATTACCTGATGTTTCGCCGAGACAACTTACAGACAACTGTTACATAAGATCACTTACAGTGGTCAAGCTCAGCGGTGCTTGGATCTAGCAAAGAATAAGTGAATACCACCATATTAATAAAGGGTCCTATATCCAGTTATACAGTCAAAAGACCTAAATGGCAGAACGGCAGACACTATTATAAGATTAAATGAACTCACCATGAATCCGTATGGGACCAGTCTCCTACCCTGTCAGGGTTAACCAGCGTTGGCTGGATGAATACAAGAGGCGCCGCGCTACACACGAGCACGGCTATTTAAGCGCGCTCGGCGCTCCCGTGACATCATCATGATGCGTGCGTAGCAACCAGACAGTGTACACGGAGTGTCTGTGGTTACCGCGCATGCGCCGACAGGCTCGTTCGGCCAAGCCGGGGAACAGAGACTCCTAGACACTTGCAACTGAGGGAGATTAAATGTATGTGGTGTATCTGGTCACCTGTATCTGCGGGAAAATGTATGTAGGTAAGACAATCAGACAATTGCGCCACAGAATCGGAGAACATGTGGGCGATATACGCCATTGTCGCGATACTCCGATTTCAAGACATGTGCATCTACTACATGATGGCAATGCCAGCTGCCTGAGGTGGAAAGGGATTGACTGTGTGATCCCATCCTTAAGACGTGGTAATTTGGATAGGCAGCTCCTACAAAAGGAATGCCTCTGGACCTTTAAGCTACAAACTGTTATGCCCAATGGACTTAATGACCATCTTGACTTCAGCTGCTTTATAGAATAGGGTTTGTTTATGCATCGATTGAAGTGCCTTTACCCTTCAGTGCTGGTTAATTATAATTCTGAAGCCGTCACTTTTCCTTTGTTTTCTCTTTAAGTGCCTACATTTGGCCTTTAACTGCCTCAAAATGCTGTTTATTGTTTATTCACTGACTCAGGGATTAATCTCCCTCAGTTGCAAGTGTCTAGGAGTCTCTGTTTTCCGGCTCGGCAGAACGAGTCTGTCAGCGCATGCGCGGTA
The DNA here is from genome assembly GCA_025379985.1 of Phyllomedusa bahiana. Lineage (NCBI taxonomy): Eukaryota > Metazoa > Chordata > Amphibia > Anura > Hylidae > Phyllomedusa > Phyllomedusa bahiana. Next base: position 1,238 of record JAODAL010039311.1, read on the forward strand.
ACCACAGACACTCCGTGTACAATGTTTGGTTGCTACGCACGCATCATGATGATGTCACGGGAGCGCCGAGCGCGCTTAAATAGCCGTGCTCGTGTGTAGCGCGGCGCCTCTTGTATTCATCCAGCCAACGCTGGTTAACCCTGACAGGGTAGGAGACTGGTCCCATACGGATTCATGGTGAGTTCATTTAATCTTATAATAGTGTCTGCCGTTCTGCCATTTAGGTCTTTTGACTGTATAACTGGATATAGGACCCTTTATTAATATGGTGGTATTCACTTATTCTTTGATAGATCCAAGCACCGCTGAGCTTGACCACTGTAAGTGATCTTATGTAACAGTTGTCTGTAAGTTGTCTTGGCGAAACATCAGGTAAAGTAATTACCCTGACAATATTTCATACAGGTTTCTTAAGTCGTGATCTGTGTTTTCCGTTTTCCTAACCTTCCCCTGAAGCGATCCTCGGATGATCGAAACATGTTGGGATAGGGTCACAGGGCTTAGTAGGGCCAGTGTGTATAGCAGGGGTCCTCAAACCTTTTTAGACCGGGGCCCAGTTCATAGTCCCTCAGACCATCGGAGGGCCGGAATATAGTTTTTTTAAAAAGTTTTACTTTGTGGGTCGATACAATTACAGTGATATCCAATTTATTATTGAATTTAGGTCCCCCAGCAGACGTAGGTGAATTTAGGTCCCCCAGCAGGTCTGTAGGTAGAATTAGGGCCCCCAGCAGGTCTGTAGGTAGATTTAGGGCCCCCAGCAGGTCTGTAGGTAGATTTAGGGCCCCCCAGCAGGTCTGTAGGTAGATTTAGGGCCCCCAGCAGGTCTGTAGGTAGATTTAGGGCCCCCCAGCAGGTCTGTAGGTATAAATAGGGCCCCCAGCAGGTTTGTAGGTAGAATTAGGCCCCCAGCAGGTGTGTAGGGAGAATTAGGCCCCCAGCAGGTGTTGAGAAAATTAAAAATAAAAAACTGACATCACTCACTTACCTGGCTCCCTGCCGCTGTCCCTGCTCCCGGGCTTCTTCTTCGGGCGGCGTGACGTCACCAGGCCGCGCCGCAGCATGATGACGCTGACGACCGCCCGTGCTGTGGACTCTGTTGAGGCGCATCCTTCCTGCACCTCACCAGAGTACTCTGCAGGAGCGGAGAGCCCCTGCTCTCGCAAAAAGTATCGATCTGTATGTGCGTCCGGGGGACGCACATACAGTTAGTCCCGGCAACCGCTGCCATCACCGATCGCTAAGGTCTAAGCCGGTCCCCCTTCGGTATCGACTTAGGGACCCTAACGATCGGCGGCTGGCGGTAGCAGCATCGGCGGGGACGACTGTGGGTGGGGGACATTCTGCAGCGGACGGGAGGTGCCTGAGGGCGGACATTTCAAATATTGGGAGGTGTCTGTGATTTGGCAGAGGGCGAATTCTGCGTATACATTGCACAGTGTCCGCCTCTGCCACTCACGAAAACCTCCCATATATTGTAAGTGTCCGCCCTCAAGCACCTGCCGTCCGCTGCAGAGTGTCCGCCCCCCGAAGCTGGCCCCTGCTGTCGCGTGGCTCGCAATGGCTTCCATATTATCTGTCACCGCCCACGCCACCTCCCATCAGATGTGCTGTGGCCGGTGACAAGTGATGTGGGGGCAGCGCGACAGCAGGGCCAAGCGCACAGCAACTCAGAGGACTGCGGCTCTGCCGCTGCCACCGCCGGTGCCGCAGATGGCAGCGGCGGGCCGTAGTTTGAGGACCCCTGGTGTATAGGGTTAGGCTCCTGGTAGGCACGCTCTTATCAGGGCGATTGTCCTGCTTTTTTGCTTGGTTAGGGTATGTGCAGCTCTCTAAGGGCCACATAGGGCGAGTATTGTGGACCGCCTACCCTGATTCAGTTTTTTGATCTGTGCACGTTACAGTTATACTAAGAAATGCTTGAGCTTCATTAGGAGATGCCAGTATTTTAAATGTATATTATTAAAAGTTATATTTTATAGCCATTTTTCCTCTTTAAGTGTTGTATATTTTTCGGGTGGCTAAGAGGCAATTAATTTTTTCTCACTATTGAGGATTTTCTTGATTATACTCCCTGCATCCAAAAACATCTATATACTTCCCCTTCCTCAATATACTTCTATATACTGCTCCCTGCCTCCATATACATCTATATACTGCCCCCTGCCTCCATATACATCTATATACTGCCCCCTGCCTCCATATACATCTATATACTGCTCCCTGCCTCCATATACATCTATATACTGCCCCCTGTCCATGTGCATCTATATACTGCCCCTTGTCTCCATATACATCTATATACTGCACCCTGCCTCCATATACATCTATATACTTCCCCCTGCCTCCATACACCTCTATATACTGCTCCCTGCCTCCATATACATCTATATACTGCCCCCTGTCCATGTGAATTATATAGCCCCCGTTTCCCTATACTTATAAAATGCACCCCGTCCCTTTACAACTTTTAATATGCCCCCGTTATGTGTTCTATATATTCCCCTTTTTATATACATTTTAAAATGCAACCCCCCCCTATATAATCTATATATGCCCCTGCCCCATATAAATTTTTATGTCCTGCCCCCTATACATTATATACGCCCCCCCCTCCCCAAAAAATCTATAAAATGCCCCCGGCCCCCAAAATAAATTATATACTGTCCCGGTCCTAAAAATTATATACTGCCCCCGCTCCTATAAAACTAAAATACTGGCCCCCCGTTATATACATTATATATTCCCCCCGCCCCATGGGCATCATTTTAGCCCCCTTTTTCCAAAAAACTTATATTCTGCACCCTGTCCCTATACAACTTTTATTCCGCTTTGCCTCCCTAAAACATCTTAAAATTTCCCCCCGCCCCCCTAAACGTTAAATGCCCCCCCTCCCTAAAAATTTTATATGCCCTGCCCCCCAAAATTTTAAATTAATTTTCCCCTCCCTCCCTATAAATTTTAGACTGAAATGTTATCATCTATAACTGCCCCGCATCCAAAATCATCTATATACTGCCCCCGCTTCCTATACATCCATTTACTGGGACCCACCTCCTTAAAATTATATACTGCCCCCGCCCCCAATACATTATATTGTCCCTGATCCATATAATCTATATAATGGCCCCGCATCCATATACATCTAATAATTTCCCCCCTGCATCCCTATACCTTTTTTATGCCCCCACCTCCATATTCCCTTTTATTACTGCCCCCCCCCTCCATATAATCCCAATTGCCCCCTGTCCCTATAATCTATCACTGCCCCCCGCCTCCATATACTCTATATATGTCCCGCCCCCATAAAAAAGTTATTTACTGCCCCGCCCCCCATTTTACCCTCTATATACTGACCCCGCATCCAGTTAAACTTTAAAAGTCCCCCGCCCAAATTTTCAAACTAAAACTGCTTCCCGACCCCCCCTTTTAATTATATACTGCTCCCCGGTCCCTATAATTTTATATGTTCCCCGTTCCATATACATCTATTTTACGGCCCCTCCCCCATATACATTTTATTATCCCGCATTGATACATCTATATAATGCCCCCGCCTCCCTATTTAATCTAATACTGCCCCGGGATCCAGATAATTATAATGACCCACCCCCAATACATCTATATACTGCTCCCTGGGTTATATATGCCCTACCCCCATATACATTATATAAATGCCGCCTCCCCTTTATATAATTATTATGCCCTGTCCCTATTCATTTTACAATCCCGGACTTTTTTAGGTACACCCCTTTCCAAAAAGCTCTTTAAACCCCCAATTTTTTTAAACAGAATAAAATGGGGGCAATCAGTGCATTTAGGAAAGTAGACATTAAGGGCAAATTCCCGGGTTAAAAGGCATCATAAAGGGGAAGAAAAGGGGATTTGAGGCCCTTTTAAGTGGCATGGTTTTTGGTGCCAGAAGGGTGGTCTGAGTATTTAGGGAAAAATGCTGATCTCCTGGGAATTTTCCCCGCCAAAAACCATCTTGGGTTTTTTCAGAGAATTTTGGGCCCAAAAAAAAAAAACATCCAGTGAGCGGCAGTCCTGTGGGCGGAAATCCCTTGTTGATGCCAGGGGCCCCAAAGGAGAATGGGCAGACTGGTTCGAGCTGATAGAAAGGCAACAGTGACTCAAATAGCCACCCTTACAACCAAGGTAGGCAGAAGAGCATCTCTGAACGCACAATGGCAACTTTGAGGCAGAGGGGCTACAGCAGCAGAAGACCACACCGGTGCCACTCCTTTCAGCTAAGAACAGAAACTGAGGCTCCAATTTGCCCAAGCTCATCGAAATTGGACAGTAGAAGATTGGAAAAACGTTGCCTGGCCCTGATGAGTCCCCGATTTCTGCTGCGACATTCGGATGGAAAGGGTCAGAATTTGGCGTCAACAACATGAAAGCATGGATCCATCCTGCCCTTGAAATCAACGGTTCAGCTGGTGGGGGGGTGTAAATGGTGTGGGGAATATTTTCCCTTTGGGGCACCCCTTTGGCCCCTTGGTACCAATTGAGAAATCGTTGAAAACGCCACAGCCTGAGTATTGTTGCTGACCATGTCCATCCCCTTTATGACCACAATGTACCCCAACATCTGATGGCAACTTTCAGCAGGATAATGCGCCATGCCCATAAAGCTGGAATCATCTCAGACTGGTTTCTTGAACATGAGGAATGCTTCCAGCACCTTGTTGAATCTATGCCACGAAGAATTGAGGCAGTTCTGAAGGCAAAAGGGGGTCCAACCCGTTACTAGCATGGTGTACCTAATAAAGTGGCCGGTGAGTGTATATAATGCTCCCTGCCTCCATATACATCTATATACTGCCCCTGCCTCCATATACATCTATATACTGCAATCGCTTCCATATACATCTATATACTGCCCCTCCCTCCATATACATCTATATACTGCCCCCTGTCTCCATATACATCTATATACTGCCCCTGCCTCCATATACATCTATATACTGCCTCCTGCCTCCATATACATCTATATACTGCCCCCTCCCTCCATATACATCTATATACTGCCTCCTGCCTCCATATACATCTATATACTGCCCCTGCCTCCATATACATCTATATATTGCCCCCTACCTCCATATATATATATATATCTATATACCCCCACCTGCCTCCATATACATCTATATACTGCCCCTGCCTCCATATACATCTATATACTGCTCCCTGCCTCCATATACATCTATATACTGCCCCCTGCCTCCATATACATCTATATACTGCCCCTGCCTCCATATACATCTATATACTGCCCCCTGCCTCCATATACATCTATATACTGCTCCCTGCCTCCATATACATCAGTATACAACCCCTGCCTCCATATACATCTATCTACTGCCCTCTGCCTCTATATACATCTATATACTGCCCCCTGTCTCCATATACATCTATATACTGCTCCTGCCTCCATATACATCTATATACTGCACCCAGCCTCCATATACATCTATATACTGCCTCCTGCCTCCATATACATCTATATACTGCTCCCTGCCTCCATATACATCTATATACTGCCCGCTCCATCAACATACATCTATATACTGCCCCCTGCCTCCATATACATCTCCTTACGGCACTCTGCCTTCATAAACATCTATATACTGCACCCTGATTCCATATACATCTATATACTGCCCCCTGCCTCCATATACATCTATATACTGCACCCTGCCTCCATATACATCTATATACTGCCCCCTGCCTCCATATACATCTATATACTGCTCCTGCCTCCATATACATCTATATACTGCCCCCTGCCTCCATATACATCTATATACTGCACCCTCCCTCCATATACATCTATATACTGCTCCTGCCTCCATATACATCTATATACTGCCCCTGCCTCCATATACATCTATATATTGCTCCTGCTTCCATATATTTCTAAATACTGCTCCTGTCCCCATATACATCTATATATTATACATCTATATACTGCCTCCTGCCGCCATTTACATCCATATACAGCACCCTGCCTCCATATACATCTATATACTGCTCCTGCCTCCATATACATCTATATACTGCTCCCTGCCTCCATATACATCTATATACTGCTCCTGCCTCCATATACATCTATATACTGCTCCTGCCTCCATATACATCTATATACTGCTCCTGCCTCCATATACATCTATATACTGTTCCTGCCTCCATATACATCTATATACTGCTTCCTGCCTCCATATAAATCTATATACTGCCCTCTACCTCCATATACATCTATATACTGCCCTCTGCTTCCATATACATCTATATACTGCCTCCTGCCTCCATATACATCTGTATACTGCACCTACCTCCATACACATTTATTTACTGCCCCTCTTCCTCCATATACATCTATATACTGCCTCCTCCCTCCATATACATCTATATACTGCCCCCTGCCTCCATATACATCTATATACTGCCCCCTCCCTCCATGTACATCTATATACTGCCCCCTGCCTCCATATACATCTATATACTGCCCCTGCCTCCATATACATCTATATACTGCACCCTGCCTCCATATACATCTATATACTGCTCCCTGCCTCCATATACATCTATATACTGCACCCTCCCACCATATACATGTATATACTGCCCCTTCCTCCATGTACATCTATATACTACCCCCTCCCTCCATATACATGTATATACTTCCCCCTGCTTCCATATACATCTATATACTGCCCCTGCCTCCATATACATCTATATACTGCCCCTGCCTCCATATACATCTATATACTGCCCCTCCCTCCATATACATCTATATACTGCCCCCTGCCTCCATATACATCTATATACTGCACCCTGCCTCCATATACATCTATATACTGCCCCCTCCCTCCATATACATCTATATACTGCACCCTCCCTCCATATACATCTATTTAATGCCCCCTTGCCTCTATATACATCTATGTACTGCACCCTCCCTCCATATACATCTATTTAATGCCCCCTTGCCTCTATATACATCTATGTACTGCACGCTCCCCCATATACATCTATATACTGCTCCCTGCCTCCATATACATCTATATACTGCCCCTGCCTCCATATACATCTATATACTTCCCCGCCTCCATATACATCTATATACTACACCTTCTTCCATATTCATATATACACTCCAGGGCCACTTTATTAGGTACACCATGCTAGTAACGGGTTGGACCCCCATTTGCCTTCAGAACTGCCTCAATTCTTCGTGGCATAGATTCAACAAGGTGCTGGAAGCATTCCTCAGAGATTTGGTCCATATTGACATGATGGCATCACACAGTGCCGCAAATTGTCGGCTGCACATCCAGATGCAATCCCCCGTTCCACCCACATACCAAAGATGATCTATTGGATTTAGATCTGGTGACTGTGGAGGACATTTGAGTAAAGAGAACTCAAAGTCATGTATAAGAAACCAGTCTGAGATGATTCCACTTTATGACATGGCGCATTATCCTGCTGAAAGTAGCCATCAGATGTTGGGTACATTGTGGTCATAAAGGGATGGACATGGTCACAACATACTCAGGGAGGCTGTGGCGTTTCAACGATGCCAATTGGTACCAAGGGCCCAAAGAGTGCCAAGAAAATATTCCCCACACCATGACACCACCACCACCACCTGAACCGTTGATACAAGGCAGGGTGGATCCATTTCTTTCCCTGTTGTTGACGCCAAATTCTGACCCTAAACCCTCCGAATGTCGCAGCAGAAATCGAGACCATCAGACCAGGGAACGTTTTCCAATCTTCTAAATTTCCAATTTCGATGAGCTTGGGCAAATTGGAGCCTCAGTTTCCTGTTCTTAGCTGAAAGGAGTGGCACCCGGGTGGGTCTTTCTGCTGCTTGTAGCCCATCTGCCTCAAAGTTCGCCATACTGTGGGTTCAGAGATGCTCTTCTGCCCACCTTGTTGTAACGGGGCTATTTGAGTCACTGTTGCCTTTCTATCAGCTCGAACCAGTCTGCCCATTCCTTTGACCTCTGGCATCAACAAGGCATTTCCGCCCACAGGACTGCCGCTCACTGGATGTTTTTTTTCTTTTTACTCGGACCAATTTCCCGTAAACCCTAAGATGGTTGTGCGTGAAAATCCCAGGAGATCAGCATTTCTGAAATACTCAGACCAGCCCTTCTGGCACCAACAACCATGCCACGTTCAAAGGCACTCAAATCACCTTTCTCCCCATACTGATGCTCGTTTTGGAACTGCAGGAGATTGTCTTGACCATGTCTACTTGCCTAACTGCACTGAGTTGCCGCCATGTGATTGGCTGATTAGAAATTGAGTGTTAACGAGCAGTTGGACAGGTGTACCTAATAAAGTGGCCGGTGAGTGTGTATATATATATAGTACAGTCATTGTAGTAGCAGTATGTTTGGATCTATTTGGACATTATGTAGAGACAAGAACAATGAGGCTCATTTATTTTGTGTTTTAGTCTTTTTTCAGAGACTTCTGACAAAGGGGCTTGGTTAATAGGGGGCGTGGCTTAGAGTGCGACACCAAGTGACAAAAAAATCCAGTACATTTTTAGTACGATTAGTTGCGTACCGTAAAGTAACTGATATAAGGGGTAATCTGGGACTAAACAGTCTAAACCTGCTCCAGATCAATCAGCTCTATGATACTAGTATATGTAGCGCATTGTAAGAAAGTCTAATCTAGGTTTACTCTGCCTTAGTTTTCTACATTATTGATAAATCTGCCCCAGTATTTCGGTCTATGTAGGGGCAGGATGCAATATATGTAGTGTATACATACAGGCAGGGTGCAGTACATAATACAGTGTATCTATAGTGTAATCTCTGGCATAGATAAAGGACTGGTCCCATCTCAGACCTTTATGACACCTTGATAGGATCTGCCATAACTGTGTGATAGATGCAGGTCCCACCTCTGGCAGGGGAGTGTGGAAGAGCTCCATTCCTGTGTGACATCACTGAATACCAATCAATTGGGTCTACGATTCACAAGTGAAATCAATGAGAGGGAAATAGCTTTTCTTGATCTTAATATCAAGGTAGCAACGTTACTCTGAGAACCAATACTCATCATAAAGAAACCTGCCACAAATAGTCTGTTACCATGGGACAGCCACCACCCACCAAGTCTAACATGAGGGATCCCGAAGGGACAATATTTGAGAGGGAGGAGGAACTGTTCATCTATTTTAGATTTTCATGCTCAAGCGAAAGAACTTAAGAAAAGATTTTTGGAGCGGGGTTACCCAGAAGTTACTTTATAAAAAGCCTTTCGCCCGCATCCTCAGAGGATAGAGCGTCCCTTCCTGATCCCAGAAATTCTAAAAAACAGAGAATAAGAAAAAGAGATAAAACTGATAATTCTTTTAGGATTATTGGCTCTTATGATGATCACTCACAGCAAGTGAGAGAGGTTCTCAAGAGATATTGGGAGATTTTGTTATCTCTGTAGAAATCTAAAACCCATCTTATCAGATCAACCATTGATCACATGCATAGAGGGTAGATCCCTGAGGGAGCACCTAGTGAAGAGCCATCATGCCCCCAGAACATGGCTGGATCGTAGACCAAAGGGAATATACTGCTGGAGCGGCTGTACAGCGTGTCCGTACATATGTATATCCAAATCCTTCCAAAATAAAATCACAGGGCAGAAATAATCTTTCTATTATTTTTGTAGCGTTGTTTTCATATTAAATTAATTTATTAAAGGTTATTTTTTAATCATAGACTTTTTTGCCTTCACTCTGTGATTTTTTATTATTAGAGGTCTGTGGATATTATACAAATTTGATCTGTGGCTCTTTTGTACAGAGGGGGCCACAGGTAGGGAAGTGCTGGAACAATTTGAAATCTAAAATGTTTGTGTGGTAAATTTTTCAGTGATGAGTCGTGTTCGGGAAAAGTCATCATTGCGATCTGAACAGGATGGAGAAGAAAAGGGAAAGAGAACAATTCCAGTCATAGAAGATATCTCGAGTGAGTCCATAGATGTAACTGGACTGTAATTATTTAAATGTCTGCAGAGCCTGTGTACAACTGGTGTCTACCACTATATGTTCACTGTAGGAGGGTAATATACAATCTGCACAGCCTGTGTACACTGTTGTATACCCCTACATGGTCACAGTATGGGGGTAACATATAGTCTGCAGAGCCTGTGTACACTTGTACATACCACTATATGGTCACTGTATGGCGGTAATATATTGTCTGTATATCCTTTGTACACTGTTATCTACCACTACATAGTCACTGTTTAGAGGTAATATACAGTCATCAGAACCTGTGTATATTGGTGTCTACCACTATATGGTTACTGTATCGAAGTAATATGCAGTCTGCAGTTCCTGTGTACACTGATATCTACCACTATATGGTCACTGTATGGGAGTCATATACAGTCTGCAGAGCCTGTGTACACTGATATCTATCACTGTATGGAAGTAATATACAGTCTGCAGAGCCTTTGTACACTGGTAACTATCACTATATATTCACTGTATTGTTCTAATATTGGTAGAAGCATAATGGTTTCAGTTCAGATTCATCTCCCTGCTCTTCTGGATGTTGAATAGGACATTCAACGTCCAGGAAAGCTGGGTGATGCCAAACTCCTCAATTAGCTTTCTTCCAGAGATGTTACACAGTTGTATGTAGAGGGCATGACCTTTTGTGAGGGGATGTGGCTTGATATAAAGAGGGTGTGGTCTATGCAAATTTTTGGGGCAACGCGTGCTCCTCAGCTTCAAATCTCACTGATGGCCACTTTCAAAAGTTGGCAAGTATGACTAAACCCCAGACAAACATTAAACAAGTGGAACTTTTGAAATGCACTATTGCTGAGCTTCAGATATGCACAAAATAAAGGCTTCTGGGACGTAGTTTGATCAAGTTGCTGATGTCCTCCTACCATGTAAATGTAGTGTTATCAGGTGGCTCCCTACTCTAATGTCTCTCTGTGGGACCAAAAGCCGCCATACATTCAGGGCTGGGCCCCATTCACACTGATTATAAGGACCTCATGTAACCAGGTGGGAGGAGTGCATGGCTAAGATAAGCTCTATCCATTGCTGTTAGTGGTGAAGGACTGTCCAAGGTCATCCCCTTCATCACTGCTGCCATTTGCCCAATGACCTGCTCTACAATTTCCTGAGATATCCATCAGCTCTCTGCTGTGCTCCTATTTCGGTTGACACCTTAAAAGATCTGACCTTCTGCCAATGGTGACAGACACCTCTTTATAGCACAATAGGGATTGTTGTCACTTCAACCAATAGGACCTCAGTGTTAGACAGAGGGTAGGTAATGGGAGAAGTGGTGTCCGTTTACTTAGGAATAATATGTGACCATTGGGAAGAGATGTGGCCAATTGCTGGGATACTGTACTGGGACCTGGTGAGGTGAGCAACCATGGCAAGCGCGGAAGGTGAGTATCACCTATTATCCTTCTATGAACCCTCCAGACATAATAGAGGATCCACTTCTGCCATTTTAGGAACCAAGAAGAATATAATGGTCACAATCCGAGTAGACATAACAACTACACGACTAGTAAGTTCTCCCCGGGAGCTGCTTCCTCTCTGCCTTTCTATAAGATCTCCGGGTGTGGTATCCCAGTACAGTACATGTTCAGATGGTTTTGGAGTAATACCATAAGGTTTTCTTGTACCTTTCATACTGTGAGTTATTGGTAATAACGCTGTGTAATGGTTGCTATGCAAGATAGAAAAATGCATTGTCATGCTGACAGCTCTAAAAGAAGTTACACCAAGGGTTAATGTGTTGTGCACAGCCTAAGCAAGGATGGTACCTGAGCAACAAGGGTGGGGCCAGAGTCTCTAAAATACCCTGTAATTGGGCTTTTAGTTTTAGGGAGTTCTTCTGGAGTTCTCACTGAGTTCTGTTCCAGTTCAGGTCAGTAACCAAGTGGTCCAGCCCTGGACTGTTCCTAAGTCCAGAGACATCGTCCATATCTCCTTGCCCTGAGTCTAGGGAGAAGACCAGTAGGTCAAAGATTGAAAAATTAAGGGGAGACCTGACATGGATGGATTGGCGTCCTCTATTAAAGTGGAAATACATGAGTAGGAAGTCAGTCAAGACACTCTTCATAGTCAGTTGATATCTAGTGGGCTTCTGGCCTAGCTTAGCCCACTGCACCTGCCAGAAGGCGCCAGATCGCTTGGAGCGCTTGCAGAGTAGTTATGCAAATCTAGTTACCTAGAACTTGCGCCCATCCTTGCTACAGGCTACAGTGAGGCTAACATCATACTGAGTGTTTCCCAGGGGAAACTAAGGAGAAACACCACCACCACTATCACAGTAGACCCCCCATTCACTGTGTGATGTTCCCAGAGGAGCAGAAGAGGTTTGGTAGAAGCCAACATGATCTACTACAACTCCCATCCTCTCCTCTGCTGCCTCTTGGTCACCACACTGGTCCTAATAAATAATATCCATAAAATTATTAAGAATTATTTAATTATTATTAATTATACCTAGAATATGTCAGGAAAAAAAGAAGCTGATACCCTACTCTCTAACCCTGAAGATTTAATCACCATTCCTTTCCCCTCCCCTGGGTCTCTGACTAATCTTGGGCCCAAAACATCTCTTTGCAGTTCTGCCCAATGATTCCTTGTGGACACTTCATAAGGGTGGACATAGTCACGGTCTGACATGACATCATATGGGATAATGTTTTTTTTTTCACACACCAAGTACTAAGAAACTTACTTCTTTTGCTGCAGAAGTGGCCAAACTTTTTCCATGTGGGAAATACTTTTTACAGGGCTCTTCTTTTCTATGCTTGTCTTTCACCCATACTGGTTCCAACAACCACAAAAAAAAGTTAATTTTAAGGCCAGTATTGTACATGTAGTTTTTATGTAGATAACTTAGCTAAAGCCATAAGAAGGTTCTAGGGAAACAAAAAGTACAAATTACACCCTACATTTTTTTTTCCTCACCCCATAGCTTTGTCTTAGCAAAACAATAGAGAAGAAATATGATAATAAAATTTTGCTCAAAACCATGACTGCCTCATAAATGACTATCCTGCTCCTGCCCTCAGCCCTGCTCTGTGTTGGAGAGCATTTAGCTGTCATGGAGTGTGCAAGATGGACACCACCTAATAGTACTGACTGGCAGGGCACTTTATGATCATTCAAGTAGATTATTACTAGAAAAGAGAGGAGACAGCCATACTGATACATGTACCCATGAAGATCGAAAAAGTGGAAAAGTGCAGGAGAACAGCCCGGTGGCCAAATATCTCATTCTAATGGTGCTTGATCAGAGATCTGGTTTTGCCAACACTGTCTTACTCAACTTAAAGGGGTTGTCTCGCTACAATGATTGGGTTTTAATTAAAAGATCTTTAAAAAACAAGCAGCTTTGCAATATATGTTCATTACAAATGTCCTACTGATTTTGAGTTATCCCTGGTAGTAAGAGTGCATCAGCTCCTCAAATCACTATAGCCACTGACCTGTTGATTTTTATCCAACTGGCTGTCAGTGCTGGTGACTCATCAGCTTCTCAATACAGGTCAGAGCACAGAGCCCCTCCAGCACAGTATGCTTCTGTAGGGAAGGGAGGGGGAGGGCTCTGGCTTCTGTGTCTGTGTAGCTGTGCTGCCTGGATTAACCCTGTGTGTGTGGCTGCTCCCTCCTGCTCTCTACACAGATTGAGGAGAGCAGAGGTGAGGCTAATCTGTGGTCAGTATGATGTGACAGCAGTGAAGCGTGTTACTATAATCACCATGTGTCTGTGGAGCTTTGACTATACTAATAGAATAGATCAGGGGGGCATGTGAACGGTTCATATCCCTCCCTGCTCTGCTGTATTAGTGACACATGGTGATTATAGTAACACACTTCACAGCTGCCCTGTGTCTGTTCTTACAGGGTTTGTTTGTTGTTTCTTGAGATGTCTGTGGAGATTTGTATGCTAAGCAGGGGGTATAGGAACCTTTACATCCCCCCTGCTCTGCTATTAGCATACACAGCTTCACAGACCTCTGGCTCCATAGCCACTCATAGATCAGCCCTCTCACTGCTGTCTCCTGACTCTGTGGAGAGGAGCAGCAAGAGCTCGGCCACAGCAGCCGCACAGTGCAGCTGATCCAGCAGTGAACAGCCGGCAGCAGACCTAGACAGGCACACACAGGGTTAACTCTGGCAGCAAACCCCCTCGCCCTCCCCCTGCTGAATAGAAGTTACTGCAGTCTGAGGAGGAGAGCTGTCTGTGTGCTGACGGGAGTGGGGGAAGGGGGAGGAGAAGAGGCAGACAAGAAGCACGCCCCTGAATAAAAAAATCCTATGCTGCCAGACACACTGAGGTAGGCTGAAAGCCTGTAGTGAGACAACTCCTTTAAACTGTAATTTTGCTACATGTCTGCAATCTGTATAGACATGTTAATATAGAAATGTAATAGAATATTAATTTAATTTTCATGGTTATATTAGTTAATAATAATTATAAAGTTATATTTATTTTTGGCAGGTGACCACAACAGGAGCTCAGTGGGACATCTGATGTATTCAGATTCTAAAGCAGATGATGGTGGAATCACACAAGATAAAAATGAGGAGCATACTGTTATCCCAGACAAACCCTTAGTCCTTCCCACCAAAAATCTGTCTTCTGATTCACAAAATACACATTTCAGAAGGGATAAAGAACATCAAAGAACTGACACAGGAAAGAAGCCTTTTATGTTCAAAATGTGGCAAATGTTTTAATCGGAAATCACATCTCCAGCAACATGAAAGAACTCACACAGGAGAGAAGCCATTTTCATGTTCAGAATGTGGCAAATGTTTTACTCGGAAATCACGTCTCCAGCAACATGAAAGAACTCACACAGGAGAGAAGCCATTTTCATGTTCAGAATGTGGCAAATGTTTTACTATGAAATCAAATCTTGTTCAACATGAAAGAACTCACACAGGAGAGAAGCCATTTTCATGTTCAGAATGTGGCAAATGTTTTACTGTGAAATCATGTCTTGTTCAACATGAAAGAACTCACACAGGAGAGAAGCCATTTTCATGTTCAGAATGTGGCAAATGTTTTACTATGAAATCAAGTCTTGTTCAACATGAAAGAACTCACACAGGAGAGAAGCCATTTTCATGTTCACAATGTGGCAAATGTTTTACTGTGAAATCAAGTCTTGAGAATCATTAAAGAACTCACACAGGAGAGAAGCCATTTTCATGTTCAGAATGTGGTGAATGTTTTAATCAGAAATCACATCTCCAGCAACATGAAAGAACTCACACAGGAGAGAAGCCATTTCCATGTTCAGAATGTGGCAAATGTTTTACTATGAAATCAAATCTTGTTCAACATCAAAGAACTCACACAGGAGAGAAGCCATTTTCATGTTCAGAATGTGGCAAATGTTTTACTGTGAAATCAAGTCTTGAGAGACATGAAAGAACTCACACAGGAGAGAAGCCATTTTCATGTTCTGAATGTGGTGAATGTTTTACAGTGAAATCAACTCTTGTTACACATAAAAGAACTCACACAGGGGAGAAGCCATTTTCATGTTCAGAATGTGACAAATGTTTTACTGTGAAATCAAGTCTTGAGAAACATGAAAGAACTCACACAGGAGAGAGGTCATTTTCATGTTCAGAATGTGGCAAAGGTTTTAATGTGAAATCAACTCTTGTTAGACATCAAAGAACTCACACAGGGGAGAAACCATTTTCATGTTCAGAATGTGACAAATGTTTTACTGTGAAATCAAGTCTTGAGAAACATGAAAGGACTCACACTGGAGAGATGTCATTTTCATGTTCACAATGTGGCAAAGGTTTTAATGTGAAATCAACTCTTGTTAGACATAAAAGAACTCACACAGGGGAGAAGCCATTTTCATGTTCAGAATGTGGCAAATGTTTTACATTGAAATCAAGTCTTCTCCAACATGAAAGAACTCACACAGGGGAGAAGCCGTTTTCATGTTCAGAATGTGGCAAATGTTTTACTATGAAATCAAGTCTTGAGAAACATGAAAGAACTCATACAGGCGAGAAGCCATTTTCATGTTCAGAATGTGGCAAAGGTTTTAATGTGAAATCAACTCTTGTTAGACATCAAATAACTCACACAGGGGAGAAGCCATTTTCATGTTCAGAATGTGGCAAATGTTTTTATCAGAAATCACATCTTCTCCAACATGAAAGAACTCACACAGGGGAGAAGCCGTTTTCATGTTCAGAATGTGGCAAATGTTTTACTATGAAATCAAGTCTTGAGAAACATGAAAGAACTCATACAGGAGAGAAGCCATTTTCATGTTCAGAATGTGGCAAATGTTTTAATCAGAAATCACATCTTGATGAACATGAAAGAACTCACACTGGAGAGAAGCCATTTTCCTGCTCAGAATGTGGAAAATGGTTTACATTGAAATCAAGTCTTCTCCAACATGAAAGAATTCACACAGGGGAGAAGCCGTTTTCATGTTCAGAATGTGGCAAATGTTTTACTATGAAATCAAGTCTTGAGAAACATGAAAGAACGCATACAGGAGAGAAGCCATTTTCCTGTTCAGAATGTGGAAAATGTTTTAATCATAAATCAAATCTTAGTAGGCATCAAATAACTCATGGGAGAGAGAAGTCATTTTGTGTTTAGAATGTGGAAAATGTTTTACTTTGAAATCACATATTCACAACATCAATTAATTCAGACAAAATATACTTTGGATATCCCATAAATGCATGAGATGGGGATATGCCTCTAGGGCATACTGCATCACGCACTATATGTGCTGCAATATGCCGGGTGTTTTAGAAGTATGCGCTGGCCAACACATACCTCTAAAATGCTGACTGCCGGCTCCCATTGACTTTCACTTTCTTTTCTCCGGTGTGTATTTTGCAACAGGGAAAAGATCGGGTATTCATAGCTTTCAATGAAAGCTATGAATTACAGTAATCGTGGGGCTTACCTCGGACATATTGCAATGCAATCATGTGCCAAAATACGCACTTAAGCTGTATGAACATACCCTTAATGTATGGGCAGGTATGACTTCCCTCTTTTCAATAGTAGCTGAGTCATCAGCTGATGATGTTTTCATGAGCATCTCCTTTAGGCTGGGTTCACATGTTGCATTACTGCATGTGTCCTTTTTGAATGCAGATGGTCTTGTAATTGACTCTGACTTGAAATTTGGGTTCATTAACCTGTAAGCATTTTTTGTTGCTTGCTTTTGATGCAGTTGTAAAATGCAACAACTCCAATCCAGTTATGGTTGTATAAAGCAATCAGGGCAGGTGAGATGTAGAGTATTCATCTCTAAGTATTTCAGTTGCACCCAGCTCTCCCTGCTCCTTATAACCTGATAAGAAGGTGCAGAAAAAAGACCTGGTATCAAACACTGGAAAACTCCTGAAGAAGGATTTCACTGCTACAAGGACAAGTGGTGCCGGGACTTTCTTGTCTCTATAGTATATTATTGCTGAATTCCAAATGAATATCTCAGCCTTTCCCATAGACAAAGCAGCATCAACTAAGCATAAGGTTTTTTTCTTAGTGATAAGATGGGGGATCATCAGAGATTCTTCTCAGTTGCCTTAACCATATGATGACCGCCCATAGATTATTATAAACATTTTCTGGGGAAGGACAGTATGTAAAATTTTAAAAAAATACACAAAAATAAAATATATTAATAAAAAAAAAAAACTTTAACAGGCCAAACCACAGCTATTAGATCTACCCACGACAACTCAGAAACTTTATATCCCCTATATATAAACATCCATGATGGCGCTACCTTTTGCTGTGGAAAAAACAAATGTGAAAAACAGACACTTTTTATTTACCATTTTCATACATAAAAATATATATATAATATAAAAACATGCAAACAAAGCCTCACATAGAACAGAAAAAAGTGAGAAAAATAGTAGAACATCCAAATGCAAGAAAGCGTTATAGCGTTCAGACCAGCGTGTAGTAAATAAAATGAGAGTGACCAGGAAGGGGGATAACGGCCCGGTCAGGAACTGGTTAAGTTGGATAAGTCTCCATACATCTCAGGATAGTGGCATCCGAAGATTCAGTAGTTCTGTTCGAGCCAGACACCAAACCATCTATAAGAGAAGGTTGGTAGTAAAGGTGGAGTACTGTTTCTCATTGAAGAGACATGTCTGATGGATAGAGATTTATTTTTAAGGGGTTCTGCCATTTTGCAATCTTTTGTGAGGTCAACTTATACCTCGCTACCAGCCGACCTCAAAGAACAGGGAGATGGTGACGCTTAAGTAGCTATTCCCCGTCTACAGGAATTCCAAATACACACTTGTTCAGTTCAATTCGGAACTAGAAAATGAACCAGGTGAACTGGACAAGCGTAGCCGTCTCCCCTTTCTCTGAGGCCGGCTCGCAGTGAGGTATAAGTTGGCCTCACAAGGGATACTGCAAAGTGACAAAACCCCTTTAAGAAATCGTATAAAGAACAAAAGATGCAAATAAACTCCTCTTCAGAAGGAAGAAAACTATCCCATTCTAGCCAAACCAAAGTCAACTCCAAAAGGATCAGAGATTTAGTGGGAAATTCTTCCTCATTCTTTTCCTGGTGGTAATATTGGTAGTTGATATAACTTAGAGATACTCGATGATACAACTGTATATAGATTGTCGATGGTAGAACCTACGGAAATATTTAAATCTAAACTTAGATAGCTTTTAGCTGAGGGAGTGACTATGGGGGCTCTTACCCCTAGACTGGTAGATGCCCTGTTTGTAGAACATCCAATTATACCAACATAGAAAAACAAGACCACCGGATCCATTCACTTGTTTCATTGGGGCAGGAATATGCTCTGTAGGCTGTAAACTCTCCGCAGTGATCTCATCCAAAATAATTCTGGGATCAGGACATCTCCATAAAATATCTTTATGTAGTCCACTAAAAAAATCCATCAAAACAGTGAAACATGACACTTATGAGTTTCAGACCTTGCTCACAGCATCAGCAAGGACCGGGTCAGGAAAAATGTAGCTGGTCATTCTCCCCGTCCATGGAGGGCTTGGTACATTTTTTAGATGTAAAGACATAGAGAAGCCATTAGGATCTGTTGGTGGTGGAGACCATAAGAAATAACTATTTAGCTGGGAGATTTTTGGGATATTTCCATTAGGTACTCGGCTTCGTTGGGTCTAATCCCCAGACAAGATGTATTGTGCCAAGATCCCTGAATCCCTTCTTCCTGCATTTATTTGCTTTGTTTTCTATACTTTGCTTTTATCTGCTGTGTTGTTTCCTTCTATTTCATTATTCTTCTTTTTGGGTCTATTCCCAGTCATTGTCATCAGCTCATTACAGTTATATCTCCATCATTACACTTTTACTATCATGTTTTCCTCTCTTTTGTTGTGTATCCTTAGTATTTCCATCCTCAGATCAGGATGGGTTAGTGATTTGTACGGGACCTGTAGATCGGCCTTAGGGTTATTGAGGGTCATCATCACTATTTAGTGGGATATTCCTCCTCCCTCATTTATTGGTCTGTTAAGGTCACGGGTTCAATGAATATACATGATTGTTCTCCCTGAGCATATAGGTGTTTCTCCTGACTCATATATATGCATTATAGATTTCTGTAGTCTATATCCTACTGGAGAGGGATATCCCCTTTTCCTGCTGTTGGTCCATTCGGGTCACGGGACTAATGATGATTCATTAATGCCATCTCCGGCCTCTCACATGGTGAAGGCTTTTCCCTTCTTGATCATGATAAGTTATAGTTTCTAGTTGACTTATGAATATTCATTAAAGAGGTGTTACCATCTCTCAATTCGATGGGATATGCCACCAAGTGTGATAGCAGGCGGTTGCACCTCTAGGACTTGCATCTCAGTAACGGGCCCCCGAAAGTCTTGGCCCAGTTCACTCTCCATTCTGTACTATGGGAGTTTTCATTTAAGGTAAGAGGTGTGTATGGCTGTACTGCGATCTCCCATAGAACACAACCAAATCTCTGCTCTGGATTCAGAGGTTTTGACGGCTCCTATTGTTGGTTTTATTATAGTGAAGGTCCTATTTTTTTTTTAGCGATGACACTGATTGGGAATAATTTGTTTCTGATAGGTTTTTGCTTGAGCATGTAATCACTAATTTATGTAAATCATAGTTGTAGGAAGTATTTGTGACGCTATCATGAATTATTCGTTCTGAAATACGTGAGCGTGCGTTCACAGACATGAGGTTGTGTTGTGATTTTTACATTTTTTAATAAATGAAGATGTTTTTGGATTTATAGTGTCCTCGTGTTGATGGATTTTTCTCTTTGTAGATTTTGCAATCCTAATTTCCATGCCAGAGTGGAGCAAACTTGGACCTTAGGAGCCTGTTTTTTGCTGTTTCCACAGGGATAAGACACTTATCTGTAGACAGGTTCAGGGTCCTTGACCCTTACCAGTTCTCTACAGTGACGGCTCATTTTTGTAAGACTCTGGTTGGATAACTTTAGAAAAGGAGAGATTCCTTAACCCCTTTGTGCCCTGCGGTGTCAGTTTACATGGCAGCATGAAGGGTGTATGGAGCGGGCGGTCTATGTCTGTCTATGTAGATGGAAAAATCAAAAAGTTATGGCTCTAGGGAGTCGAGAAGGAAAAAAAAAGCGGAGTCATGAAGGGTTAGGGTATGTTCACACGGCGTCTTGACTCCATATGAACATACCCTTTGCAGATGCGTCTCTGGGTCCGTCAGAATTCTGTCACTTCTTTGATCGCATCCAAAAGCCGGACCCGACAG
Source organism: Phyllomedusa bahiana (assembly GCA_025379985.1). Lineage (NCBI taxonomy): Eukaryota > Metazoa > Chordata > Amphibia > Anura > Hylidae > Phyllomedusa > Phyllomedusa bahiana. The sequence continues at coordinate 22,046 of JAODAL010039311.1, forward strand.
GCGCGAGGCAAACACGCAGCGGCGATCACTCATGTGAACGCCGCTGCGTGTTCCTCATTGCCGGCAGTGATAAAGTCACTGCTAATTGTTAGATGCGTCTCTGGGTCCGTTCTAATGCCGTGTGAACATATCCTTAAAGTGCTCCCCAGACTAAGGTGACTGCAGTGTGAAAGGGAAGCAGCTGCCATTAGTCCCAGACAGCGGCCAAGGGTCTGGAATTAGGAGACCAAGTAGTGATGATGAGGCCGGGAGGTCTCCTCCACAAGCAGCACAGCAGCCTCTCCACAGCCTGAACTGGCTGATACCAGGGAACAGAAGCTTGGAATCACCTTCCCTACAAACTGAGCGCTTTACATGGCTGATAACAGCCATAACTTAAAACAGCAGCGATGAATAGAGATTATGGGAGGTGAGGACTGCAGATGCCTGAACTGTATCAGAGGAGGTATCTGGAGCTGACTGCATCCCACAGCTGCTGGGGGGGCCATAGAGCCAACACCACCATCCAGGGGACCCACAGCTGCTGGAGGGGCCATAGAGCCAACACCACCATCCAGGAGCCCCACAGCTGCTGGAGGGGCTATAGAGCCAACACCACCATCCAAGAGCTCCACAGCTGCTGGAGGGGCCATAGAGCCAACACTACCATCCAGGGTCCCACAGCTGCTGGAGGGTCATAGAGCCAACACCACCATCCAGGGTCCCCACAGCTGCTGGTGGGGCCATAGAGCCAACACCACCATCCATGAGCTCCACAGCTGTTGGTGGGGCCATAGAGCCAACACCACCATCCAGGGGCCCCACAGCTGCTGGAGGGGCCATACAGCCAACACCACCATCCAAGAGCTCCACAGCTGCTGGATGGGCCATAGAGCCAACACCACCATTCAGGGGCCCCACAGCTGGTGGAGGGTCCGTAGAGCCAACACCACCATCCAGGAGCTCGACAGCTGCTGGAGGGGCTATAGAGCCAACACCACCATCCAAGGGCCCCACACAGGCTCATTTGTGTTCTGTGGAATTAAGGGTCAGGGTAGTTTTGTTCCTGCTCTTCTAACCAATGTTGGATATTTCTTGCCATGTGACATGTTGCTTTGTCTTGCTGGAATACCCCATCCGCCCCAGGGGAGACAATCAACATGTATGGGTGTACAGGATCTGCAAGGATGGATTCATGCTCAAATTGGGAGCGAGTGCCTTCCACATCGATTAGTGGTCTAAAGAAAGCCCCGAAAACATTCCCCAGACCATATCACTGCCACCACCAGCTTGCGTTCTTCCAGCAATGGTTGCAGGGTGTTTGCTCCTTAAAAATGTCCATATATTCAATGAAGCAGAAAACGGGTCATTGGATAAGACAACACTTTGTCAAACCGCGGAGTCTAATTCTGATGCTGCCGGGAAAACTGGAGCTTTTTCTGCTGATGAAGTTTGGTTAGCAGAGGTGCAGTGACTGGTCTGGGACCCAATATGCGGTAGGGTTAGCAGAGGTGCAGTGACTGCTCCAAGACCCAATATGCGGTAGGGTTAGCAGAGGTGCAGTGACATCCATCTGTTATGGGACCCACCACCACAGGTCTCAGAACGCCTGGGCCTTCTGTCCCAAGTGATCAGAGGCAGAACCCGGGGACTGAGGGCACATGCCCTCGATCCCCAGGACTGCGCTGTCTATTAAACTGTTTGTGCGTCCTCAGGCGCCCTGTCCCGCTATTCAGCCTAGTAGGTCATCGCACCGCGTACACCAGAGGCTATTTTTCTTTTTAACTAATGGGGCCCTACATACCTATCTGGGGCCTATCTACATACCTATCTGTGGCCTACCTACCTGAAGCCTCCCTATCACCTTTCCTGAGGCCTAATAACCTTAACTACCTGTTGCCTATCTACCTACCTAGTTAAGGCCTACCTATCTAACTGTGACCTACCAACCTACCTATGGCCAACCAATCTAATAGGGTTCTACCTAACTGGGGGTTAGTCATCTATTCTTCCCCACCCCACTTATAGACTGTGTCTCTAAGCTATAGCCTGTACCCGCTCTCCCACCTACAGCGGTGATATACAGTCAGGTAGATGCTGGAAAAGTGAGGATTCTAAGATATTTGTGTGCAAATTCTACAAGGATGAGAAGTGGCTGGGAGAAGTTGTCATGGCGGTCTGGACCAGATGGAGAAGAAAAGGAAAGTGACGACTCGTCAGAGAAAATGTCACCTGTGAGTCACTGGATGTAACAGCACTGTAATCACCTAAATGTCTGCAGAGCCTGTGTACACTGGTAGCTACCACTGTATGGGGCCGCTTCACCCGCCTGTAGGAACGGCCCGGCTGCGCCAGAGTAGCGTCCTGACGCTACTCTGGCACCGCGGTCATTGGCTGTTGGTGGCGGGAGGTTCGCCGACTCTGCCGGGGTGGCAGGGGGTGACCCTCATTAGCGGGAATCCCCCGCCAAAAGCGGGAGAGTTGGCATGTATGTTGGCTGCAGAAATGGTTCCCTTTCTATATATATCCTGTGTCTCTGGACACTCTTGTCAGCACTGATTGCAGCCACTGAGTCTCAGGAGTCAGGGGTGAACAAGAGGTGACTGCAGGCAGTGCCCAGAAGCTGCCCCCCAGCAACTCCCCCTCCCACCACTCTTTTCTTGAGCTCATGATATAAAGTTTTAATCCCCATTTGCACTCCTCCCCCAAATCAACCCCTTCCTAGCACCAGACAGTCTGCAGCACAGTAAGAGCTGGAGGTGTCTGTGCTGTTATTACTGTTTATGCTGCCTGGGAATGTTTTCTCCTCTTCCCTTCCGTCCTTCTTATATGAAGTCTGTCCCTGCAGGTACATGAGCAGTAAGAGGAATCCAGGACTTTTTTTTTTATGCAGGCTGCATGGGTGCATGGAGCAGTTACAATGCTAGCAGACAGTGTAGCTGTTGCTACAGGGCCCGAGTATAAAGGGCTCGGCCTGGGCTCCCTACTGACGCTGGCCCCATGGCAACTGCTATGTCTGCTACCCCGGTAGTTCTGCTCCTGTTGGTCTGGGTATAGTGGGAAGTGTTTGGTAGCGGTATGAGGGGGATATGTATGGGGAGGTATCTGCTCCATTTTCCAGTAACTGCATCACTATTATTATGAAGTGATGATAAATGTTCATGGTGGAGGGGGCTCTGTGGCTCCGGCTCCTTTAGTTCCCCCCCTGTCCCCACTATTGCTGGAGGTTTCTACGAGGTGAAGGTGTCCGGGGGCTTTGTAGCGTCTGATGATTAGGGATAACTGGTAATTAAAATGTAACTTTTAATATAAACTATCTAAGATACAAGCAAAAACAAACACAACGCCCTCAAGGGTATATATCAAAAAACGGAGAAAAACCGTCAAAGAGAAAGGGGCACACATGCGGGACAAGGGACCAAAGAATAAGTATATCCCTATAAAGCCCTAAGAAAGGAAACTATTGAGCCCTAGCCTAAATATCAAATCAGGAGATATGCCCCAATAAGGGCCATCCTGGCAGGAACCTGACCCTACAAACACCCGAAATACAATCCTATAGGTCCCATCCCAACATGTTTTGATCCTCCAAACTGGGATCGCATCAGGATATCACTTATAGGGTGACAAACTGACAAATATAGATAACACCTCACAATGCTGCACTGAGTGTATACTCACGCGAGTCCAGGCAAATCAAAGCATGTATATACAAAATATTTTAGTTAGGCAGCATACCACAATGGAGAAGGGGGGTACAGGTATCTATGAATTAAATAAAGACAGGCCAAACATAAGGATAACAACTCAAAAGGCAATATAATATGTGCAGTAGGAGATAAGTATACAGACAAAGTACAAAGGCTTACCAAACAGCATGAAAGGGAATCATGCAAAGAAAGTCCCACACCCTGTAAGGGTGTCCCAGCAGTGGCCGGTCAGAGAGCGTGGTGTGCGGGACATGAGGGCGCCTACATGACGTCACAGACAGTGCGTCCGTGAAGTGGAGTAAGGAACAAGATGCGCCCCTGACAACGGCGGCGCATGCGCAGAAGGACGCGCATATAACTGAATGGTGTGCAGACCCTCAAAGAAAAGTCCACGGCGCAGAGAGAGTAGATCACAGCGCCTAGTGAAACATAGCGCGGTACTTTAGGCAGGAGTAATGCTATTGGGCAACATTGCTGGAAGGAGACTCTAAAGACGACAATTATCAATTACAAAATCCAAACCTATGACAATTGATAAGGGAATAAATAAAAAGGAAAAAATAGAATTAAATGTAGAGATAATACTCAACACAACAAAAATGCAGATGGAAGAAGAATTAATTATTCACAAAAAACTACTAAAATCTAGATGGTCATTTAGGCCACTAGAGATTAAAGTGTTCAATGTAAAAATCCAAAAGCATTCCCTTTGAAGTAGCAACTGATCAAAATTTCCACGTCTGTTAGAGGGAAGGATGCGGTCAATGCCGCACCAGCGTAGACAATTTGTGTCGCCACCATGTTCAGAATGAACATGGCGTGCCACAGGTGTAACTCTGGCATGACGAATGTCACCCAGGTGTTCACCAATACTCCGATGAAGCTGCGGGACGTCTTACCAATGTACAGTAAACCACATATGCACTTTATCATATAGATGACGTGTCATTTTACAATTGATAAAGTGATTGATGTCAAAGTTTCTCTTATTGTCTTTGTCAGCAAAGGTGGCAGTTTGAGTCATGAAGGGACAAAAAGAACAGTCCCCACAACGGAAAGAGCCTTTAGGTTTTTGTAGCCAAATCTCTTTTTTCGAAGTCACATAGTGGCTTCGAACCAAAAGATCACAAAGATTTTTTCCCCGTCAGAAAGTCAATGAAGGGTATTCACCAACGTGATCCTTCAGATCCGGATCCATTCTTAGGATATGCCAATGGCGATTCAGTGATTGTCAAATAAATGTAACAGCATTATCAAAAGTGCCTATTAATCATATGACAAACTCATTGGTAATGTTTGAGGGATTCTTTGTAGACAAAAGTTCAATACGATTTCGTGACAGAGTGTTCTGGTAGGCCTGTGTCAGAATAAAATCTGGATAGCCTTTATCCAGAAATCTCTGTCTCAAGAGAGTGGCTTCCTTCTTGAAGTCACAAAGTTGAGAAAAATTACGTCTAAGACGCAGATATTGTCCTCGAGGTATTCCCTTTTTGAGAGGGACTGGATGGTGACTTTCCCATCGCAAAAGGGAATTAGTGGCTGTCGGCTTACGGTACACAGAGGTACCTAGATCTCCTGTCTGATTTTTAAAGATCCTGACGTCCAAAAAAGATAGTATGTCTCATTCAATTTCAAAGATAAATCTGATATTGAGTGTATTGTTGTTAAAATACTGCACCATAGAGAGAAATTCATCTCTAGTACTATCCAATATGATGAAAATATCATCAATGTACCTGAGCCATAGGCCAATCTTGTCAGGGAAAGGTGGAAGATTGTCACCAAAGACGGTGGAAGCCTCTCACCAGCCGAGGTACAGGTTAGCGTAAGCCGGGGCACAGGCACTGCCCATGGCTGTACCTGGCTGCTGGTGGAAGACTGGAATCTGATGACTACAGGAGCTGGAGCCGCCGCCGCCGCTAGTATTCCTCATCACTCGTACCTCCCATCTTTTAAAGATTGAAAAGATGGGCACATCAGGACACACCTATATCCACGCCCAATCAAATGACATCACACCAGGACTCGCCTCTAACCACGCCCAAACAAATTACATCACACCAGGACTCACCTCTAACCATGCCCAAACAAATGACATCACACCAGGACTCACCTCTAACCACGCCCAAACAAATGACATCACACCAGGACTCACCTCTAACCATGCCCAAACAAATGACATCACATCAGGCCACACCCCTAACCACACCCAACAAATGACATCACACCGGGACACGCTTCCAGCCGCACCCACACAAATGACATCACACCGGGACACGCTTCCAGCCGCACCCACACAAATGACATCACACCAGGACTCGCTTCCAGCCGCACCCACACAAATGACATCACACCAGGACTCGCCTCTAACCACGCCCAACACACATACATGCCAACTGTTTAGACATTTTCAGGATTGCACTATATACAACGATAAAATATTAAGTAAGTTGTTATGTAATATACAGTGAAGAAGCATCAGATACTTTATAAAGCCAGATAGTCAGTTTATTGACGCAAATCTATTTCCCAAATGAAAAAGAGGACATTTATAGAGTGAAAAGGGACAGAAGGACAAGGGTCAAAAATAGGGACTGTCCCTCCAAAATAGGGACACTTAGGAGGTATGATCACTGTTCTCCATGAAGTCCCACATTTAGGTTTTATTCTGCGTCTATAGTATCTATTCCCATAGCAATGTCCTCACCATCTCAATGACACACTATGGCCTCATTCATCACGGGGCCTGGGGTAGGACGGCTGTGGGTCCATAGCAACCAATCACAGCCAATACAACCAATCACAGCTCAAGAAACCAATCACACCCATAGCAACCTCACGCTCATAGAAACCAATCACAGCCATGTTACCAATAAGACCCCTACAACCAATTACAGCCTAAAACAATCAGAGCTGAAACCCCAAATCACAGCTCAAAGCAAAAATCACGCTCATAGCAAAATCACAACTATAGCAACCAATCACAGCTAAACAGCAATTTCAACTCATAGCAACCAATCCAGCTCATAGAAAAAAATCACAGTATGAAACCCAATCAAACCCCATAGCACCAAACAGCTCATAGCAATCAATCACAGCTCACAGCAACCAACACAGCTCACAGCAACCAATACAGCTCTAAAAACCAACAGGCCCCAAAGAACCACCACAACTCTTAGAACCCAAATCAGACTCATAGCACAAATCAGTCCCCAAAAGAAACCCAAATAAAAGTGCAGCTTTAATTTCTGTTTTGTAGAAAGAAAGCTGAGCTGTTTTTGGTTTGCTTGGGGGGTTCTGATTGGTTGCATGGGGTGATTGGTTGCTATGGTGCTGATTGGTTGCTATGGGTGTTTGGGTTTTGTTAGTGACAGAAATTCATCCTGTTAGGAGTTGTGATAAATGGGGGCCAGAAAGCTTTTTAAATGTGCCGGGGGTTTTCTGGCGTCTCTCTCTGTTATCCCCCTAAGAAGTGTTCAGGGAATTGCCGTCCAGCATTGCTCTTGGCCCCGGGCTCTCTGAAGAATTCGTTTTGGGGCCTCCCCTCTGCGTTCCCCAGATTGTGTCGTGATAGCCCGGTGACTAATGGGGGTGACGGGAGCGAGCGCATAATGGGTATGAAGGGTTTTAAAGGGCATCCCCAACTGAGGCGCCGCAGTGTGAAAGGAAGCGCTGCCATTAGCCCAGACAGCGGCCCAAGGCTCTGGAATTGGGAGACAAGTAGTGAGATGAGGCCGGGAGGTCTCCTCCACAAGGCACAGCATCCTCCACAGCCTGAACTGGCTAACCCGGGAACAGAAGCTTGGAAATCCCTTTCCCCTACAAACTGACGCTCTACATGGCTGATACCGAGAGCAAAGCCCCAGTCATGAGAGAGCATAAGGAGGAGTTCTCCACCCCAGGAGCGCAGGGAGGGAGCGGCACTTTTTGGTTTTCCATTAATAAGGCTAAGTTTTTTTTTATTTTTTGAACTCTTTCGGCTCCGCGTTTCTGGATAACCTCCCCTCCTTTTTTCGCGCGGGAAATTTTCTGCTTCTTTTTCCCTCAGAATATTGACGAAGCAAAATCAAAGAAAAAAACCCATAAATTCTCCTGTAATACTGCGCAGGGAGACACAAGACTTGGGAGATGAAGGCCCAAAGGGGAAGACAAATCTCTCGTGGCCCTTCAGCCTTTAAATATCCGCATTGTCCTCCGGGGGGCGACCCCTTTCCCAAAAGACCCACTCCCTTTTTCCCAGAGCCATGAAGCTGTGAGCCCAGTGGCCACCCCCCCCCATGTGCTCCTGTCAGTCACGACCACACGGCCCTCAAGTCTTTTTCCCCAAGAGGGAAAGGACGTTCCGCCATCTTTACACTGTATTAGGAAGGGGGATTCATCCCCCCAAATCCCCGCCCGGCTGATCCAACAGCAGATTCCCAGATTCCCAAGGATTACTTCCTAAAACCTTCCATGGAGTCCCTGAACTCTATTAGAAAGGGAAAGGGAAACCCTGTAATTCGGTTTTGTCCCGGGACTTCTGGAAGGGAGATTGCCTTTTAACCCCCAAACGCCGCAGAATTCTTCTCTCAATTGGGAAGGGTTCTCCCCCCCTTTCCCGGAGAAGTTTCTTTGGGCTTTTTTTCACTTTTTAGGCCGATATTTTGGGGGCAGGAAAGACCAAAAATGCGTTTTTGGGGCCGGGAATTTCCTTTTTTCTCCAGAGTTCACCCTAGGGGTAATTTATGGGGGATTTTCTAGAACTGAATGGGGAAAAGAGCAGGAATTGGGGGGGAGTATTTGTGTTATTTTATTGTTTAATGGGGGAAAATTGGGGGGGCTTTGAATTTCTAGCTGCCCCCTGCCTCCCTATAATCTATATACGCCCCACGCCTCCAAAAACCCTTTACTGTCCGCCCCATTTACACTATAACTGCCCACGCCTCCATAACATCTATATTTTCGCCCCCTGCCTCCAAAATACTCTATATAGTCCCTGCCTCCATATTTCATTTATATACCCCCCTGCCCCATATACATCTATAATGCCCCGCCCCAAACATCTATATTCGCCCCCCCGCCTCCAAAAATCAAATACTGTCCCCCCTTATCTAAATTTTCTTTTCTCCCCGCCTCTAATACTCTATATACTGCCCCCCTGCCCCTTTTTACATCATAAAACCCCCCTCTCCATAAACATTATAACTGCTCCCTGCCCCATATAACTATTACTACCCCCTGCCTCCCTTCTCTAATACTGCCCATATACATCTATATACTGCTCACTCTCTCCATATACATCTATATACTGCACCCTGCCTCCATATACATCTTTTTACTCCCCCACTTTCCCTATAATTATATATTTTATATATATATATTTTTAATAATATATTATATTATATAATTTATATACACACACAACATACACTGCCCCTGCCTCCATATATCTCTATATACTGCCTCCTGCCTCTATATTCATCTATATCCTTCCTCCATGTACATTAATATACTGCCCCCTGCCTCCATGTTCATCTATATACTGCCCCATATACATCTATATACTGCCCACTGTCTCCATATACATCTATATACTGCCCCTGCCTCTATATACATCTATAGCCCCCCGCCCCATATCACTATATACTGCCCCTGCCCCTAAAATACATCAATTTTAAATGCCCCTGCCTCCATATATCTCTATATACTGCCTCCTGCCTCTATATTCATCTATATCCTTCCTCTGTGTACATCAATATACTGCCCCCTGCCTCCATATACATCTATATACTGCTCCGCCTCCATATACATCTATATACTGCCTCCATATACATCTATATACTGCACCCTGTCTCCATATACATCTTTATACTGCCCCTACTTCCATATACATCTACATACTGTACCCTGCCTCTATATAATTTATATACTGCCCCCTACTTCCATATACATCTATATATGGCACCCTGCCTCTATATAATCTATATACTGCCCCCTACCTCCATATACATCTATATACTGCACCCTGTTATCATAAACATCTATATACTGCACCCTGCCTCCATTTACATCTATATACTGCCCCCGGCCTCCAATACATCATTATGCCCTGCCTCCATATACATCTATATACTGCCCCTTCTCCAAATACATCTGTATACTGCCCCCTGTCTCCATACATCTAAAACGCCCCCCCTCCCATATACCATATACTTCCCCGCTCCATCTACATCATATACTGCCCCCTGCCTCCAATACTCTATATAGGGCCCCCGCTCCATTACATCTAAATATGCCCCCCCGCTCCGATATACTATCACTGCACCCTGCCCCCATATACATCTATATAGCCCCCTCCTCCATATACATCATATACGCTCCCCTTCTTATACATCTATATACCCCCCTGCCTCCCCAATCTTATATGCCCCCCTGCCTCCATCTACATCTATATACTGCCCCCTGCCTCCATCTACATCTATATACTGCTAACTGCCTCCATATATATCTATATACTGCACCCTGCCTCCATATACATCTATATACTGCCCCCTACCTTAATATACATCTATATACAGCACCCTGCCTCCATATACATACATATATTTGTGGTGTATATTATGTTATGCATACATGTGTGATGTGTATTGTGTAATGCTATATGTATATTACATGCGTAAATATGTATGTATATTTAGCAATAGAAGTATTTAGTGCACATTTTGATCAAATTATGTAAATCCACCTACAAAATCAAGGTGCTGCCATGAGATGCATCCCTATCCCTAGCTTTGTCTCTCCTTTTGGCCATCACACAACAGTTTCTAGCACATTGGAACATTTGGGTATGTTACACGGGTTATCCACGGCGTAATTGCGGTGATGGTTTCGCCCGCAATTATCCGTTGCTGTGCATCGGGGGGAGGGGGGGGCAACTTTCCGGGTATAGAATTCTTTACCCCCGGGGCTATCCCCCCATGAATAAATTTCATTCCCCTTTCCCCCCCTTTGCCGTATTTTTGCAAGCGGGAGAGGGGACTAATCCAAGTTCCATGAGAATGAGGATTCTGTAATGACTGGGACGGATTTCACCCCTATTATGCAGTACGGGGCGAATTTGGACTGAAATCTGTCCCCCAAAATAAACCGTGTGAAATAGCCCCAAAGCTGTGTTCGCTATTACATATTTGAAATTTTTAAGGTAAAAAAAATAAAACAAGTCAGTCCGCCCTCCATTTACAATCAACAGACGCTAATGCCAGTGTTGTGCCCGCAAAAAAACATTCCTAAGGCTATGTTCACACGGCTTAAACTGGGACATATTTCAGTCTGTATTTCGTGCCGTACTGCGCTCAATACGGGGTGAGATATGTCCCAGTCATTACGGTAATCCACAGTTCTCATAGAGAGCAATGGATTACGCCTCCTCTCGGGGAGATAAGTGACGTGTCAAATTTCAGCGGGAATACGCCCACAATAATGAAATTTCTATGGTGCTGGGGGGCTGCGCCCCCCCCGCCCGCGGGGGCTCGAGGCCCCGAAACCCGGGTTAATTGCGGGGGTAATTACACCGTTGAACTTAGCCAAACATGAATACGCACCCCGGCGGCACTAAAACCATACATGCCAACCCCCTGGGAAAGGGGGGGGGGGTCCCTCAAATGGGATCCCTCCGCCCCTCCCTGGGAAGTTCAAAAAAAAACCTCGACACTAAAACTGCGGGAGTTCGTAACCCCTTCCCCGCCCCAGCCTATTTTTTTTCACATTTGTTTTTTTCCCCCTCGTCTTCCCCGAGCCGTAATTTTTTTTTTTTTTCCATCTAAGAAAAAAATGAGGGGCTTTTATTTTTCCGGGGACAAGATGTTTTTCCAATATTTAAATTCCCCCTAGAATATACTGGGAAAACCCCGAAAAAGTTGGGCAAAATTTAAAAATAATGTACTTTTGGGCCCTTTTATAGGGGTTTTGTTGTTTCGGCGTTTACTCCCGGGATAAATAATTTTTTTCTGTAAATACAATTCCAGCAACACTGACAATGTGTTGGGGGTGGGGGGGGAGGGTGTTTCTTTATGTTTTGGTTCTATAAAAAAAATCAACAATTTTTCAATTTTTATCATTTCCTGCGACCAATAACTTTTTTGTGCTTCTACCTCTGGACTTGAGTGAGGGGCATTTTTTTGTGTCCTGACCTGTACTTTTATTGGTACCAGTTTGGAATTCATGAAACTTTTTGATCACGTTTATTCAAAATTTTAAGCAATATGAAATGACCAAAAAAAACGCAATTTTATAATTTGGAATTTTTTTCGTCTTTGGTGTTCAGCGTGCGGGATAAATCGGACTTTTATGGACGTGGCGACACCAAATATGTGGGAGTTTTTTTTTATTATTTTATTTGAAAATGGCAACAGGAGGGTAATTTACACTTTTCATTTAAAAAAAAAAAAAAAAATTATACTTTGAAAAATTATTTAGTTATTTGTTTTAGTTTAGATGTGAGTCCCCTAAGAATGCTGGGCATGACCGTTAGTACAGTCTATTGCATTGTATAAACAGACTGTGTACAGAGATGGCAGTTTCACTATATATTCACTGTATGAAGGTAATATACAGTCTGCAGAGCCTGTGTACACTGGTGTGTACCACTATATGGTCACTGTATGTAAGTAATATACAGTCTGCAGAGCCAGTGTACACTGGTACCTACCACTATATGGTCACTGCAAGTAATATACAGTCTTCAGAGCCTGTGTACACTCTATTTACCCCTATATGGTCACTTTATGGGGGTAAAATATAGTCTACAGAGCCTGTATACACTGGTGTTTACCACTATATGGTTACAGTATGTAAGTAATATACATTCTGCAGAGCCTGTGAACACTAGTATGTGCCATTATATGATCACTGTATTGAAGTAATATACAGTCTACAGAGCCTGTGTACAACTGTTATTTACCACTGTATTTGGCACTGTATGACCAAAAAACGTAGTAGGGCCCCTGTAACAAGGGGATATACCACTCTATGGTCATCTGGGGGGATGAAACAGCACAGAGCATGTGTAAACTTTCTCACCACCTATGGTGTAATGAAAATCTTTATTTCTCTTTATAAAACTGTAAATATTCTTTTTATTTTCGGGAATCTTTATGTTATCATTTTATCATACTTGATTGATTATTGAACTATTGTCCAAAAAAGCTGTTTAAAATTTATCCTTATTGACGGGTTAATCTTCTATAAAGCTTTTTCCGAATTTGGTAAATATAATTAAAACTTGGCAAAAAATTTGGCACTGTATGGGGTAATAACATCTACGGGCTTGACATGGTATATACCACTATATGGTCACTGTATGGAGGTACTATACAGTCTATCGAGCCTGTGGACACTGGATCTACTGCTGTATGGACATTGTATGGTGATAATATACAGTCTGCACAGCCTGTGTAAACTGTTATCTACCACTATATGGTCACTGGGAGGGAGGGGGTGTGAAATAGTTAAAAAAAAAGGAGAAAGGAAAAAAAAACTGAAACATCTCTAAATTGCAGCTGACCAATCCCCAGGATCTGACCAACAAAATAAATGAACTAAAATTTATAATAGCTGAAGAAAAATAGACATAGGGGGGTAGCTGAGACGTGGCTGGACGAAAGCTATGACTGGGCAGTTAACTTACAGGGTTACAGCCTATTTAGAAGTCATCATAAAGACCAGAAGGGGAGAGGTGTCTATCTCTATGTAAAATCCTGTCTGAAGCCAACACTGCGGGGAAATATAGGTACAGGTAATGAAACAGGTGGAATCATTAGGGGGTAAATATAAAAGGGGGGATATAACAGTAATATAATTCTAATAGGAATCTGCTATAAGTCCCCCAAATAAACAGAACCCATAGAAGATATCTCCTCAGGCAAAAGATGAAGAATAATCGAATGAGGTTGTTATTTGGGCGACTTTAACTACCCAGACATAAGTTGGGAATCTGAAACCCGTAGCTTCCAAAGGAAACATGTTTTTGTCTATATAAAGATAATTACCTTTTTCCCAAATGGGCAGGAACCGACTAGAGGAAAGGGCCCCTTTTAGCTTAATATTGATAATAGACTGACGAGTAACAAAAATTCAGGTGAGGGGCACCCAGGTAATAGTGACCATAATATAATAAACTTCCATGTACCCTTCAATAGAGCTTTTAGTCATGGAGCCACAAAAACTTTGAATTTTAGGAAGGCTCATTTTATTCTGCTTAGAGAGGCCCTAAACCGTATTGACTGGGACAAGGTGTTTAAAAAAATAGCAGAAAAAAAAATAAATAGGAAAATTTTAAAAAACCTTTAGGCGCCGACTGTGAGAGTACTACCATAGGTAAAAAAAATTAGAAACAGGAAAAACCCAATGTGGGCAAAGAGTGAAAAGGAGGAAAATAAAAAACCCAAAAAGAAAGCTTTTCAGCTACTAAAAAGGAGGGCAGTGAAGAACCTAAGAAGCATAGCGAAAAAAAAAAAAGTGTGTAAAATAAATAAAGGAAGAAAAACTGGAGACAGAAAGACACATTGCCAAGAAAGAAAAACTAACCCCAAATATGTTTAACTATAAAAATTGTAAAAAGATTAAAAAAAGAAAATGTTCCCCGGGGAGACGACAAGTCGTGGGACAAAAGGGGGCGTTGCAGTTACCCTACCTGACAAATGTTTTTAAAGGGGTTTCTCTTTTTCATTCCCACCCTAATGCTTAAGGTTATGTGAAATCTTTTATTTGGACCGGTTGACCCTTTCTTAATGGTGCCGACTTTTTTTATTTATTTATTTATTTATTTATTTATTATCTCCCTCTCTTTTCCCTCCCATTTTCCCTCCTCTTATTCTGCCCCCCCACCCCCCCCCCTCCTTCCTTTTTTTTTTTTTATTTCCCTGTTTTTTTTTCAGGACGGGCACCTGCTTTAGTTTTTCAGAAACTTTTCACCCCAATCAGCTTCTGTTCATCTGTTTTTCATGACTCATAAGTTGATGCCAGGGGCACCGATAGCGGTAGTTGATATTGTATAAAATGAAAGCTTTCCAGGTTTTTAGGATGTTTTTTTGATTGTGTTGTACTTTCTAGCATGTTTATAGCCCTACCCCAAATAGGTTTGGGTTCAGCGCCCGGGGCTGGCCTCCGCAGCTTGGAGCTGAAAAATTTAGAAATTGTGTTGGAGTTAAAAGGGAAACTCTGGGGTAAGTTTTTCCAAGTTCTACATTTAAATGGGTTTTGGTTTTAGTCGACCCCAAAAGAGGGCCAGAAAATGATGGGGTTCACTTTAGAGATCCGCAAGTTTCCTGTTTGATGTACCCTGACATCGAAAGGTCCCTCCTTCAATGTGAAGGGGTTTAATGTCCCCCAAAAACGGTCCCGGATACTGTACGAAATGCACAAAAAAAGATCACAATTTATGCCTGCAGGAGACGCATTTTAGTTGAACATTGCCCCCCCAAAAAAAACCCAAATTTTCCCTGTCTGGTGACATTGCAATAGTGCGGTTTTGTAAAAAAAAAGGGTAGGGGTTTCCTATTTTATAAATCCCCCCCACACCCAAATTATAGATATTAAGACAGATCTTGATGCGAAATACATATTTTAAGTTTAAACTTCCCAAGGTGCCTCCTATACAATTGCGAACCTATATTTTTCCAAAACAGGGCCAGTTATCTTTTCTAAATAAGGGGGCTTTGGGTGACTTAAAACTTTTGGGACAGGGGAGATAATTCTCTGCGGGGGAAAATTAAATAGCCCCCCCCCAACCCCCCCTCCCCTTTTTTTAGGGGGACATCCTTGGCCATTCCACAGTCCCATTAAAAAAGCTTAATAAGAAATTTAAAAAAATTGTTACCTTTAGATGCAGCTGTGTGACGCTTTGGGGTTCGGGGAAACCCCCAGGTTAAGGGCTACACTTAATTTCTTTTCCCCCCCACAAAAAGTATATAGTAGTATTTGACTAAATATTTTTTACAACTTTTCCCCCCTCCCCCGGGTTAAGAGGGTTTTTTATTGATGATAATTTTTCATTCAATTTACGCTTAATACATGTTTAATACCATTGCCTAATGCCACAGGAAAAACCTTTTTTCTTGGAGATGAATGAGACGCTAAATCCAAAGATTCCCTGTGCATTTTTTGATCTTAAAACAAACTGTTTTAGCACTTTGTGGAAAATCATGCGAACGATGATACCCCCCCCGCACTTTAAATTTTGGGGAAACCCTAAAAATTTTGGGGCTCCCCAGGTGGCTCATGGGAAAAATGGGTCGCGATTGATTCCCGCCCGCACCCCCTGGAATCAGACATAAGCGAGCAGGGAATCAAAGGGGGTTTATAGAGAGCTGCTTCCCGGTTAAACAGAGGTCCGCAGAGGGGCTTGAACTGAAAAACAAAGGGGTACAAACAGT